>LQRL01019330.1:0-28205 GCA_001703475.1 Hydroides elegans
ATATATCATATTTAGTATAGCTTTAATTTTTGTGAGAGAACACTTTTAAACGACACGTGATTAAAGTCCAATATGAGGCGAAAACCGTTGCAATAAACGGAGCGGAGGCCTATGTACTCATTTTTTAAGAGTTTGCCAGTCATTATAATTTACAAACTATGCTGATTTATCAGTCATGCTATTTTAAAGCTTGTTATATATAGTATTACGTTGTTGCAACTTTAAGATTGTGCGTAGTACCATTTTCTCTAATTGACGTATGCTGTCAGATATAAAAACTCATTTACGTGAGGGAATGGTTGGTCTTAAGAACGCTTGATTGTTTTTGTTAATTTTAAATTGACATATATTGACTTATCATTTATTGAACGTAATTGTAAATGAAATTACCATATATTATAGGAAGTTAGGTCTGACAATATCCCTTGTTCTTCTTTGTTTACAAAACAATTTTAGTTACCAAAGGTAAATTACTGTGTAGAACGTATCAGCATTTGCATATGATCAACCCACAAATTCTATTACCATGGCACGACCTCGACTCGATCCCGATCAGTGTCACACGACTGACAAAACAAGTTTTCAATCATAAACATATGCAATGAATCCCTTTTATAGCCCTTTGAATTTATAAACTGCATGTTTTAAACGATTTCTTTACAAAAGCAACCATTCTCGCGATACGCGTATACAAGGAATCCTTCGGTTGGAAGATAATCATTTAAGTTATTAATTTTACGTAGGATTCTACACTTTAGGAGCACCAAACTTGCGGTCGCACCTAAAGGCACTCAAATGACCTCAGCACCTCCAGGTTTAGCCATGTGTCTGGTATAGCCAGGTGTAGCCGCGTGGTTGTTTGATGAAAGCAAACTATAAATATTTTTTTTTCGCTTTCATACCAGTTCAGATTTCTAAACGATTCTACTAAAATGTGCTTGGTGGGATAATTCATCCTCGGCCATTCATCCGACCAAGGTGCATCTATAGAGACGATCAACCTGGTTAAATTAATGTGAATTTGCGATTAAATGTAGGTGGAAGATCATGTTAGAGATTAAATGAGCTTTTAATCGAGGACGCTTTTCAAAGTTGTTTTTCTTTGATACATAACGAACTTTTATCCCACACGAGATTTTGATATTATAATTTTGCAAATGTCATATTTTTAACTGTTAAGCATAATCAAACAAAATATTTACATGACAAGAGACATGTAATTCTCATTTGGCCGGATTTTATATACATATATATATTTTTTTCTTTTTGTATATATATCTGATATGATATATGACAATCATGAAGTTTTTATTTAAAAACCCGTTTTATGACTGTTACTTTTATAATTTCTATCATCATTATATTTCTATTAAAAGTATTATTATAAATACTATAAATTTTACGTTTGCAATTATTATTACTCTTTTCATCTATTTTTAATTGTTGCTATTTACAAGGAGTGCTTAAGTGTTGAAAGTCATCTTTTTGAAGATATAGAATATTTGATTAAGTAAATACGTTTTTCCAGGTGCTCCAAACTTAATTGCATTAAGATTCAAACAAAACATTCTAATTGTTTGTCAATATTTGTTTTCACAGTCACAGATTGATTATTTTTCTTCACAACATGACTTCGATGTTTTGTCATACCTAGAAAACATAGAAAAAAGGGTACCTTGACATTGTTACGGTAACTGAAGGGCTTTATTTGCCATTATTATGTTTTTCTCTTATTGTATTATTGTACTATGACATTTTATTGCCCATTGAAATCTGTCAGGTGGGTTCGCAATTGGTTTTCGCGGTTTCCAAGCCACATGAAAAACAAAATCAACACAAACAATCTGAAATTTGCTCTTTACCAGCTTTTAAAGCCTATTTTCACTAAAGGCTTAGGACGACATTCCGAAATCGCGTTAGCCATTTGTCGTTTGTTCTAAAAAAAAGTTAAATTCCAGTTTTTGAAATTTGTTTTTTTTTTGTTGTCTTAAAAAACAAATAATTCAATTCGAAAAACTAAGGCTCTAAATTAACAAAATTTGACCAAATTACGTCATTTATTGGCGTAGAAAATAGAGGAAGTATAAATATAACGAAAAAAAGTTTAGTTCATTTTGATTTGTCAATGTTTTATCTATGAGAACATTATTGTTCGCAAGTAAATGTCACAAAAATGTTATGTGAACATCCCTTTAAGTGTTTGTTTATTTTAGGTTTGAGTTTTTCAAACGCATATCTGGGTTTTAACGAGCACGGAAACTTGTTAACTAGACCAAAGTTCATGGCATTTTCATTTAAAAAAATAACATTAACAAGGTTGTTTTTATATATTTTCCTTTGTAAGGATGTGTTTGAAATTGACTTCCTGAGTATTTGTTATTTAATGAATGACGCATGTTTAGAAATTATCCGAAAAATGTTTTGAAAATTAAAACAAACATCCTGCAAACATGACATTAAATTTTTATGATGTCGGCCAATAAAATATAAGTATATGCTTTTATCAATCAAATGTGTAACTCTGTGGCTCTAGATATTTTTCATTCATGTTGCATAGATAAATTAATTTATTATAAATCAACAATATCATCAGTTATAACACGTGATATTATTAAATACAAACCACAATATTGAAACAAAACGTTTGTTATTTGATTAAAACAATACGATTCCTCATCATATACATTTTTTGTATCAAAATCATAAGAGCAAAACAATAATAGAGGCTCTTAAGTGAAGTGTGAAATCCTGTAGTGTATCAAAAACCGATGGAATAAAAAAGTCATAGATTGTATCAAAATCAATGAAGCAAAATATTAATAGAAGTGATGTATGTAGTCCTATATGTGATACCACACAGTTCATACCTTCAAGGTCTCAAGAAAGACATCATTATAACTCAGAGTCATAACCTACGGAGTTGTCACGACATGTTATTGTTTTATTAGTGATTTCTGGTGATGTCTCAGTCATATAAGGCATACAGTCATTAATTTGTATATGGTTGAGTTAGCATCGCATTAAATGACAACTGCCTTGATATCACAGCCATCACCTAATGCATTATATAAATATGGGTAAAGGAAGCTATCACATGGCAGCTAACCTACTTTGCAACCACCGATTTGTATATATAGTTATTCTACTATTCGTGACAAACGGACGATGATTGTCTCATTTGCTAAATATAGTTAATGTTAAAAACACATCTGGCTGATCCGATTCCTCATGTTGTATTCAATTAGATCGTCATGTGAAGCATCTCCAATTGCTAAGCAAATGTGTCTGAGAAACAGGAAACGTACTGTCTTGCTTGAATTTTGACCTTGTGGGATGATATTTACCAAAAATAGAAACACTGTTAATGCAACCAAATTGGTCTATAGATAGACCGGGTCCCTTTTAAAATAACCCACAGGCCCTTTTGTAAATAGTCTGTCTAATATGTCATAACAAAAATATGAATTTGTTATTTGTCTAAATGCCAAAGAACCTATATGGTCAAATAAACATTAAGATGCTAAAATAAAAATAAAACTCAAACATTGAGATGGTAGCAAAAGCTAGACTACACAAAATAGACAGTGTGTGTCTACTATTCAGTATATTTGTTTGCAAGAGTTAGATGTTTTTTTCTCAATCGAGTTGTTTGCTAACTAACACCAATCAATATAAAGAAAGTGCAGCAGTAATTAAAAAATCGAGTATCACATGATGAAACGAGATATCATTGCGGTTGCATTTACTAAGCAATATCGTTTTCTTATCAGACTATTAACCAATTATACCAGGAAGTAATATATATTTCAATATGAGAAATATTGAAATATTTATTACTCCCTTTACTCATTTTTCTCAAACCTATGTTTTTGTAACGATGCTTTTATAAAATTACCGAATAAAAATGCACAACTTTAACTTTTATCCATCCCCTTAAGAAAAATGCACACATACCTAGATATAAGGATGCCCATTTAATGACGACCTACGTACAATTTTTACTTTAGGGTACTAGATGAATCTTCTCCGAAAACGGCAAATATTTATGTTTTTGCAAATTCTATGGTGTGTACAGGTTTTCCGTTGTTAAAAACTATTCCTTTATCCTGGTTTGTTGGTAAAAAGCAGAGGGAAGGGAAATGTGAGGATTTCATAATAATCGTTCAGCTTGTTTATATTTACATTGGAGAAAGTTCGTGAATTTAATATCAACAAGTTATGTAACAGGTGTCATGTGGAAGGTTTATTATAAATTATTTGGAAAACTTTAGTAGTTTTGAGAGGGTCCTGGATGTGACGTCATCGCGGCCGGCGTAGTGCGATACGTTGCCAACGCCATAATTGGACCTGATATAATGTTGAATAGGCACATGAAATAATAATTAATATTTCTGTTAGCGTTTATCCTACGGTTTGGATGCATCCAATATCTAAAAGATAAATAATTAAAAGACCGTTATGTAATACGATTCACAATACACGCATATAAAACTTTGATGAATCATATTGTAGGTCTATATGCAAATCTATAGATCTATTTAGAACGCCGAAAATATGACTATGATCCATGTTATTAGTCTTGAGATTCCTATTTGGAATCTACGATCTTAATAATCTTAGTAATATGGTACGATTACGAATTACATATAAACTCTCTATGTGTCAATGTTTATAAAATGATTCATATTTTATCACACGCAACTAAACATTTAGATGCGCCTCTACATGTAGTCAGTATAAAGTTTGTCTTTGTAGTGATATAATAATATACAAATTTATCAATCATATCTTTATTACCAACTATAATCTACAAATGATTTATAAAACTCATCGTTGGGTACTCTTTCAAAATGCACCGTGTTTTTTTTTAGCAAAGTCGGAAGTTTAAGGTTTTTGTTGTAACTAACCACAGAGTTGATATCTTATTTATTCAGGAGTACCAAACGATACCATTTTAAGGGTTTTGTTGAATTTGATTTAACGTGATTTAATGTGATATGGCCTTGTAACTGCTTCGAGTTGATATTTTCCATATTTGAATAAATTCTCCGAACGCAGTTTATGTTGATGACATATTTTATGCAATAATAACATAAGATATATTATTGATATATGCTATATTATGTGAAGAGGTCAGCAAGAAATATTAATCGCGAAAATATCAAATTTACACAAAATACGTCGATGTGTGCTCCCGTAATCTGTATGTACTCATCTAAAGTTCTTAAGGGTGTTAACTTGCTTTATTCAATGTTTAATTGCACCGACATTATATCTGTGTTGACTTATAATTCGTTGCTCATTTGTAAAGGGAATAACGGTCTGTGAATTACATAAATGCAACATCCACTATTCGTGGTTTTTAACGAACAAATATGATTCCCAAAGAATTTCAACTGTAGTGCTTAGACATTTGCGTAACAACAATAACCTGTTTTTTTTTAAATTTATAATAAAAAACCCGCCTGATCGAAATCAACCGATTGCATTTCCACGCTGTGATGAAATATTCAAACGCCTTTTAACATATATTTTCGTGGGCAACTTGGACAAAAGGATAATGTAGTAACGCAGTAATTTTTCGTGATCCTTTATGTCTTGATTAAATACAACCTATCAAAGGTGCGTTAAGTTGACATTTGATTCACTCAACTGAATAATAATGCAGTCAACATGCACAGTTGAAGAATTTCGTGCATAAATGTTTCAATTAAATCAATATTAAATCTTTGCACTGAAATACATTCAAAATTTGTAATATGTCTCCTGGTCCATGTCAACCGTCATATACAAACATTTATTTCAATCATAATGAGCTGTGATAAAAACCGGTGATGATTCGGTGGATAATTCATCAACTTAATTAAAAGATATCAATAGTACGTCACTTAATACATTTAAGGTACGGACACGCGTTTATGGAATTTTTCTGTGACAATGCGAAATTCAAGGAAAATATATAAAACTCTGCGATCGCAATATGGCTGAGTTAATTCTATTTACTTTACTTCGCTGTGTCGCAGAAAAATACCACAAGCGCGTGTCCGTTCCATTATGTATGGAAGCTTTGAATTTGAAGGCCCTAAATCTTAATATTTTCTTACACCTTAGCAACGCCAAACCGCTCGATTTTTCGGTTTAGACTTAGATGACAATTTTAAATGCCCATGGTCGATTCAGGTTTATTGAGTCGCTTGGATGTATAATGTAATCAAAATATAAAGAATATTTCTTACTAATACAAGTTCAACTCGAGATACCTGGATATGTTAACAAGGATATTGCATCTTCGGCCATTCATCTTTCAAATATGCATTTATAGAAATGATTAACCTGGTTCAACTAATTAGCATTCGTGAGTAAATGTGGGTGGAATATCATTAGAAATTTGAAGAACCTTTATCGAGGCAGTAAAAAAGGAACTTTGATTAATAATGTCCTGTTATTCCGCATGAGATTTTGATATTATAATTAAGCAAATAACAACGAGATTGAGATATGAAGTTCATGTTTACATGACGAAACTCACGTAAATCCTATGTAGCCATTGAACCGAAGATGTCTTTTATATATAAAAAATATTTCAACAGTTTGATGTTTGATAAATGTCAAAATAAAATATATATTTTCACTCTTAAAATAGTATAACGTTTTTAATCATTGTAGCAGTATTGCTAGACAACCACGATGAAATTGCATAATTACGTATATGTGGTGATATTTTTATCATAATCATATTGTTTTCATTTAAGGTATTTTAAATCAAAATCAAGTTTATGTGCTTGCATTTCTAAAAGTACTGCAAACACAATTGCATTAGTTTTCAGACCATCTAAGTTGTTAATCAACCGGTATTTGAAATTTAATTAAAACAGAAATTATTATCTTACTTAAGAAACAACTGAAGTGTTTTTTTTTAAATTTCCCTGGAAATCAAGAAAACCACGGAAAATGATGGATTTGACATAGTTTTGGTTATCTCAAGGTCTTTATTTAATAATTTGTTTTTCTCTTATTGTACTATGATATTGGCTGCCAATTGAAAGCTGATAGGTCAGATAGGTCATGAATTGGTTTTCGTGGTTTCCAGGTCAGCAATGAAAAACGAAATCAACATGATTTAATTTCAGGAAGCCTATACCCTCCATTAAAGATGGTCACAGTTTTCGACGTAGCTCGACGTTTTGCCGTTTCGGGTGTATCATTTATTTTAAATCAGTGTCCAATCAGCATTTGCTTTACCTGACGGGAACCAAGTAATTGGACGGATGAGGAAATTATAACAGTTGTGTTTAACTTGTATAACGGTGTTTTCCAGAAGTATTCCATGATTATACAGTACAATTTAGCATTAACGTCATGGAGACGTCTGACGTAGCAATCCCTTGTGTCAATTTACTGCACAGAAACACATGATTTAAATTGTCTTATTAGAACGCTCTCTCGTGACTGCATTAAACTTCAACAACCAAATATGAAAATGTAATGAAAAAGGGTTCTTTTTTCTATATTTGCACATGTTTATTTGGAAGTAAAATGATTGGTTCAAAATTGTTCGGTAAACAGATCTTTAAACATTGTTTATTTTAGCTATTGGTATATAAGTAGCCTGTTTCCAGCAAAACTGGGTTTTCAACGAGTAACGAAACTTGTTGACTAAAGCAAAACACATGATTTTTCATTTCCTGATCACAGGAAATGCAATCCTCGTTTGTTATGATGTGTTTTATACTGGCGTTTTGAGTATTTGTTCTCTAACGTGTGGCGCATATTTAGCAATTAGTCAAAACGAGATTTTAAAAATCACAACACATGTTTTGAAAAAAATAAGAGTGTAGATCGCCCTGATGTTTGTCAATATCATCGATGGTAACACATGATATCATCTAGGACAAATCAAAATATTAAAACAAATAATTCAGGTATTTACCTTAATCAAATATACTATTCCTTTACCTACAAACCTATAGAACAAAACACACACTTCTGACTAACTCAAAACTAACTGTCTTTAAGTATCTGTTACAATTACACTCAATCAAAACGGTCTTAATTACACAAAACCTATGCAGCGCATTCAATTTTAACAGTAATATGACACAAAATCCTACTTCAATTTTGAAAAACTTTCGTTAAAATACGGTTTGAAAGTCGTGTTAAGGGTCTTAACTTGAGCATAAATAAGTGAAACTTTCTAAGTGCATTTTTACCCAAAAATGAGTGGTACCAAATGACGTTTTACCGTATCACTGTGGAATTCTTTTCATTGAGAAGCACTACAGGTTTCATTAGAAAAAAATCACACTCCATGTGGTCTTAATTCTGCGCTTATCAGATTTTCCGAATAACCCAAAGACTTTACACACCTAAATCAATAAATAAAAGCACCAATTTGTAACTCTTTGACAAGACAAGTGGGCCTCAGGCTGCGTCCTTAAAACACGTGTCTTTGATTTCTAGTATTGTAACTACTCACTCATCCCCCTCCCTTGGAGAGCATCTCATAAGCCTTAACTCACAAAGGGTGTTCATTGCCATTCATATATGCAAACGTTTTGAACACATAAACACGGACACAAATCTAAGGAGCAGCCATGATATAGATTGTTTTTTTTTTCTATCCATATAAGAATTAATAGTGCATATATGAATGGTATTATCATTTTTTGTTTTCCTGCAAAAGTTGACATTATTTTAAAGCTGCTTGTTCATTGCATGAAATAGTTGACACTAATTTAAAGTTTGATCGCCAGGTTCCCTTTCCCCAGTTAACCATCATCATATATTGTTGTCATAGTAAAAATAATATTTGCGAAGAAATATTTGTTAGCGTCGAAGTAATGGATTGCTTACACTTGCACCTGCGACTTGTCGGCTATTTGCTAAAAGGTTAGAAAAATATATTTTTATGTGTCATAGGAGATATATGGGGCACCAAAAAGTGCTGGTTCTGAGATCGAAAGTAACATGAGGCATACTGGGTATGACATTTGACATATCCGTAAGTCTCTTATTAGAAAAATGTGTGTTTCCTTAGTTTCGTTTGAATAGTCTTGTAGTGCTGCTCCATAACCAATATTGAGTAAACGAAGGAAGAAGAATGCATCGTTATGTTGCAAGATATGCACATTCAAGACAAACAATAAGATATTCGCACCAGGTTTTATTAATTAGATAAATAACTGTTCATTTGAGTTCCAGACATATCGATAAGCAGCTTTAATAGAACGCCCTGATGTAGTTTTACTTCGCAACATCTGCGACAAAAGTATATATCTGATCTCCGCTATGTCAAACATGCAAAGTAATGGCGACACATTGTCTTTTAATCCTTTTTCGTGTCCATATAACGTTTTGAGCCAACGGTTTTAGATTCTAATGTGTCAAATGATATCTAATGATGACAAAAATAAAACCAAACGCTGTGATAATGACAACAGTGATAACGCATACATGACTTTATTATTTGTTTGCGTCATTGTATTAGAAAGTCTATGTTATATAACCATTATGACTTAAATGATAAATGATACATATAAGTTATACAACTAACAATGTAAATAGGGTTCATATTGTATTGTTTTAGATTTAATTGTGTCTTTTGATTTTTTTAAATAAGAGAATCTGATATCAGACAAGCTGGCTTTTAATACAAGGAATTAACACCCTCATTTTCAAGTTGGTTTTAATAGAATTCTCAATCATGTTAATCTTGATTCCTTTTGCCATATTTTAATCTCTACGAGCAAAGTTGTTGAAAAATTAATACTTATTTGCTAATCTGAATAACTGTGCATTTAAGATGATCATTTAAAGACTGTGATTACATAGATGAAAACTCGATCTCTTGTTGATCCTATGATTTAAAGCAAGATTGGCGTGAAAATACGCAAGGTAACTACTTTTTGTCTTAAAAAGCGACTTCCTTTAATTCAGTGTAATTATAGATATGTATCACAAGCGTCATTTTCTCGTAATAGGGTGCAAATATAACTTATTATCTTAATGAAAAAAAAACTACTTAAAATTTTCCTCCGTTTTAAATATCCGTATCCGAAAGTGTATCCTCGACCGTTTACTCTCCCAAGGTACGTTTATAGAAACGAATAACCTGGTTCAACTAATGATGAATTATGGCAAAATGTGGGTGGTAGATCATGTTAGAGATTAAAAGAGCCATTAATCGAGGTAATGTTTAAAGTTAAAAAGAAGTGTTTTTGTTGTTTTGATACATAATGTCTTTTTATCCCACATAAGATTTTGTGGTAAATGACAAGAGGGCACTCAACGGTTGATTCGGGTAAATGTTTATTCTTGCAGCAGCTCTTCCTTGCTTGCAACTTTTTAGATTCAAATATCAGGATCATTTTTATATGACTTTATGTGGCTTATGATACATATATTAATATCTATATTGTACTTTATTTATAATGGTATGCAAACAAAATGGACTCACATCCCATCATGCGATAATATATTTTATGTCCTCATCTTGGTTTTCTTTTTTGAATATAGATAATCAAATTAAGGAATATCAATGACATTTGGCTGATTCTCTGAATAAGATAACATTCGAATTAATAAGAAAACAACTAAAATGGTATATTATACAAGTACAGTTGTTTATCAAACAACATTACAATTCATGTGATAGCAAAATAACAACCCAAGATTTTTCTTTGATCTCTAAATGTATAAACATGACACATGGCTACCTTGACATAGATTCGGTCAGCTTTATTTTCATAAAGCATCAATCACATTCATTATTATGTTTTTTTCTTATTGTGTTATTGTACTATGAAAGGCATATTTTGAACAGCACCCCACAACACATATTTCAAAAAAATGTTAAATCACCTTAAAAAAATTTTATAAAGGCGAAAAACAATAAAATACTCCTTTTCTGAACAATAACATTTTGCAAAAAAAGTGTTCCTCCTATTCTAGCCAGATTGAAAAGGAGGGGAACCCGTTTTGCCACAATTAAACTGTTGATTATAACTCAATCACCTACAATAAATAACAAATAATAGGTTATGAGCCAATTGCAAGCAATAACGATCGATTTGCAAGTAACTATTCTCATTAATCATCACAAAATAAATATGTTATCAAAATATCCAAGCCAGCTTGGATTTGCTGAGGAACACCTTTTGTGAGAAACAGCTCGTGAGATACTCTTCTATTTTCGATAGAGTCTTAAGAAGACGTACCACAATCGCTCCAGAAATATGGATTCCAACAACTAAGATTCTGACCTAACAACATTTGGTTTTTTTTTGTCTTGAGGAACACCCTTCCTCCGAACAACTAAGGCTCTAAATTGACAGCATTTTTCCAAATCATATCATTTATTGGCGTTGAAAATTGAGGATGTTTTAGTACAACGAAAAAAACAAACCTGTTTAGTTCCTTTTATGTGTATATGGTTTTTTATATGAGAACATTTTTGTTTGCAAGTAAATGTTTGTTGCAAATATTTTCTGTGAACATTCCTGTAAGTGGCTGTTTATTTTAGTTTTATAGTTCTCGAACGCAAACCGGGGTTCGACGAGACATTTTGATTTCCTGATCTGACCGCAGGAAATACAACAAAGGGTGTTTTTTATATCCTCGTTTGTTATGATGTGGTTTATATAGACTTCCTGAGTATTTGTTATTTAATGGATGACGCATGGTTATCAATTATCCGAAAAGTGTCATGCAAATTAAAACAAGCGTCACGCAAAATATAGATATTAGATTGTTATGAGCTCCGTCAGCATGTTTCAGGTAAACGCTTGAATAATTATTATAAATTGGTAATTCTGCATTTGTAAATATGTATAGGTTGCGTAAACACATGAATTAGGTATTTTGAAAACTAATATCATCACTGGTGACACATGGTATAATTAATGACATGTATAATAATTAACAAATGATAATGTTATAAAGTAGAAGTTCCTAATTAACAAATGATAATGTTATAAAGTAGAAGTTCCTAATTAACAAATGATAATGTTATAAAGTAGAAGTTCCTCCTACATTTTCGTATCAAAAACCAAGCAGAAATTAATAGGACGAATTAATGAGGTATGTAATCGTTGATATGATACCACACAGTCAACAATTTCCTGGTTTCCAGAGAGAAAGCGTAATAACTGAGAACAAGAGTCTTGTTAGCTTGCTATTGTATTTCGATTATTCAGTTAGTTATGGTGATGCCTCAACCATATAATACATAGATATATTACATTATATATATATGACTGAGCAATCATCCCATTAAACGGCAACTGCCTTGATATCCATCCACCCCTTAATATATCATTTAATATTGGTAAAGGAAACACCCCGTCATATGACAGCTACACCACCTTGCAACCATCCATGTGTATGTATAGGTGTTCCACTATTCGTAAAAACGGACGATAATGGTCTCATTAGCTAAATAAAGTTTTCATAAAAACACATTTGGCTGATCCAATTCCCCTTTAAGCATAGAACTAAAGATCGCTATGCGGAGCATCTCCAAGGAAATATGTGTCTCAGACACAGGAAACGTAATGCCTTGCTTGATCGGTGTCCTTGTGGGTGATATTTAACAAACAATAGGGACACTGTTAAGGGGCCAAATTGGAGTATGGATAAATCGGGTTCCTTTTTAGTGTCATGCAGGCACGTTTATATTTAGGTCTTTTTTTAGCAAGTAGGCCGTCTAATATGTCAGATAAAGTCTTTTTTAAATGCTAAAGAACCTATATGATCGAATAAACATTTAAGAGATAAAAATAAAACTCAAACGTCGAGATTGTAACAAAAGCTAGACTGCACAAAATAAAAATAAACAGTTAATGACTATACAGGATTTTTTTATGGAATAGTTCGATGTTTTTTTTTTCATATAGCCGTTCGTTACTTTACACCAATCAATATAAAGAAAGTGCAGCAGTTAGTAAAACCTCAAAAGTCGAGTATCACATGATGGAACGAGATATCATTGCGGTTGCATTTACTTAGCAATATATTTTTCATTTCAGGCTTTTAACCAATTATACCAGGAACTCATATATCTTTCAATATTTTTCTCATTTTACCCAAACTTATGTTTTTGTAACATTGCTTTTGTAAAAATACTGAGTGAATTTGCGCGACCTTAACCTTTACCCATGCCTTAAAGAAAAAAATCATATATGCTAAACGACAATGATGCTTATTGAATGACAGCCTACGTACTAGTTTCACTTAAGGGTACTAGATGAATCTTGTTAGTAAAGAGAAATATTTATGTTGTTGCCAATTTTTTGGATTTAGATGTTTTCTGTTGTTAGAAATTGCTCTTTTTTTCTAGGTATATGTGTGAAAATAAGAATAAAGGAATAACAGTGATTTAAGTGTAAAATTGATATTTGCTTTTAAATGGGAATCGTGATATTTGGTATTTCAATATGAACTCTCAGTATATTATAATGCCTTTATTTAAAATCAAAGACTAAAGGTGCGTAAAATTTAGATTTAATTTACTAATATGAACCAATAAGGCCAAGATGGGAAATATAAGAGGCCCATGTGTACAATTGTATTCGCCAGAGACTAAGACTTTGAACTGAGATTTGATTTAGTGTAACATATGACTGCAAATTCATGTCAAACAAGACACATCATAAGTAGCTGTTATAAAAAAATTGGTTGTGATTTGCTGTATGATTTATCAATTTCATTATATGTATATTTTTGAAAATAGCAACCACTTGGCAAAGTTACGTATGTAACTCTTCTATTTGAAGACAGTCATTCAAAGTCCTAAATTTGATTACATTTAAGCAGCGGTTACAAAAAAGCTACACCTTACCTAAATAAACAAGAAATACTTTGCTGGTGCCATGTTTATTCTAGAATATGACGATGTATGTTCAATCAAAATATAACGTTTGTTCGCATTCATAACCCTCGTCAACTTGCAACGGTTGTAACATTTTTTCAGGGATATATTTCATCATCGGTCATATATCTTTCTGGATATTTAAAGAAACGATTACTTGGTTCAACTAATGATCGTGGATTTACAACTTAATGTGGGTTGCGCATCATGTCTGAGGTTCAAAGAGCTTTCCATTAATGAAGCCTTTGAAACTACAAATCGAGTTTATTCGATCCTTTATTTCACATGGTATTTCGATATAATATTTTTCTGCAAATAACATATTTTTGACGACTGCGAATAATCAAATACAATATTGAACGTGCTGAACGGCATGTAAATCACCCGTGGTCACTGACGGTTCTAACATAAATGTTATTTTCCATTTGTTTTATTTATTGCTCAAATTATTACTAATTGTATTAATATAATCTTTGCTATTCGTATTTTGTCGTTATCAACGTATTTTATAATATCACTTATGATATAATCGTTTTGCTTTAAATATTTTATTATAGCTATTAAGTTATAAGAAGCAGTATAATAAATATTTTTGTTTGAATAAACACTATCAAGATAATAATCATTATCACAGTTAGGGGTATTGGCATTATAATAAGTATTATAATCATGGTAATAGATATATGATGATTTGCATGTATGGTTTTCCTTATTAATTGCATTATTTTTTACATCTTATAATATCTGAAGGGCTTTATTTATAATTATATGATTATTCATAATGTTTTCTATTATTGTACTTTGCTATTTGTTAACCCAGAAAATGTAACAAATTATGTTTGTCATTATGTGTTTTAGATTATTGTCCCGAGTATTTTTTTATTTAACGAAAGGCGCATGTTTCAAAAGTGTTTCAAAAATTAAAACAAACTCCCTTAAAATTTAGATATTAGACTGTTATGATGTTTGTCAATATATTTCAAATAACTGCTTAAAATAAAATATGTGGTTCTGCCCATGTTGATACTAATATGTTGCATAAAACATAATTACTTACTTTGTAAAAAAAATAATCAGTGGTAACATTTGATGTTATTCAAATCAAACCTTAACTAAAATCAAATTATAACGTTATCAAAATAACAACACAATTTCTCGGTATATACATTTTCAGGTTAAAAACTTATCATGTAAAAGAATAATCGAAGCGCTTTAGCAAGTGATTTTCTATTATATTATACCACACAGTAGATAATTTCCAACTCTACAGAAATAACGCGTTTTAGCTGAGAGTCAAGCAATAACCTATGGAGTGTTCTTAGTGTTCTATTTTACTTGGACAAGTCAGTGATTTCGTGTGATACTTCAACCCCATAATCATATATGTATATGTATGTATATATTAATAAATTGCTAGAATATCACCCATGAAATTGCAACAGTCTCAACTGCAACTACCGATTTTTATATACATTTCTTCAACTATTCGTGCCAAACGCACGATAATTATCTAATTGCTAAGTCCTATCAAGTGATTTTTTAAAATTCTATAATAAAATAAATTGAAATAAAATTAAAATGTTATACTGCAAATAAAAGACTAGAAAAAAGTAGACACAGTGTGCCTACCATTTAGGCTATTTTATGTAAGGTTTTGATGTGATTTGTTTGTAACCGGATTCACATCAAAAATAAAATAAAACGCAGCAACAAGAGCAAAACAATCAAAAGCTTGTATCAAATAATGTAACATGATTGCATTGTGATTGCATTTTCTTTGCAATAGCTTTAATCGTCAGTCTTTTAACAAATTTTATCAGAGAATAACAATTGTTTTTTTTCTCAAACCGCATTTACACTCATATTGGTTTGAAAAAAAAACAGCGAATTGAAAATGAATGTTTATCTCTAACCTTTCCTGGTTCCCTAACTCTAAAGAGACACATACTAAGTGGCATAACAAATTTATTTAAGACAAGATAAATATTCTCAGTAAATGGAAAATATTTATGTTATTGCGGATTATGTGGCTGTTGGAGGTTGCTAGAAATGGTTCGGTATTCTAGGCCTGCTTGTAACAAAACAATAAATGTCCTAAGGCAACATGAAAAAAAATATCGCATCAAGCATTGTAAGACATTTCATATTTTAGATATACTTTCAATATGCTTCGATACCCTGACGAACAACTATGTAAAATTGCATCTTTCAAAAACACATCAAACGGATGGTAATAAATGTGACATATGAAGTTTTACCGTATCACTGTAGAATTGTTTTCATTAAGAAGAACTACAGGCTGTATAAGAAAAAAAGGTAGACTCCATGTGTCCTTACTTTTGCGCTTATCAGATTTTCCTAATACCCCAAAGACTTTACACACAAAGAAAATAAATAGAAAGCAACAATTTGTAAAAGATAAAAAAACGAGCAACTTAGACAAAAACATATTTCGTTGTCCTTTATTGTCCTCTTTGACAAGACATGCCAGTGGGCCTCAGGCTGTGTCCTTAAAAAACTAGTTTTGCCTTTTAGTATTGTAACTACTCACTCATCGCCCTCCCTAGGAGGGCATCTCATAAGCTTTAACTCACAAAGAGTTTTAATTTCCATAAACGATTCATATCTGCAAACGTTTTGAACACATAAACACAGGCACAAATCTATGGATCAGCCATGATATAAATTGTTTTTCGAGACAAATAAGAATAAATAGTGCATATATGAATTTTCATGCAAAAGTTGACACTATTTTAAAGTGGCTTCTTCATTGCATGAAATAGTTGACACTTTTTTAAAGTTTTGGTCGCCAGGTGCCATTCGGCCCCGTTACCCGTCATCATCCATGTGACTGTCATACAAAAGTGGACCACAATCGTTAGCGTCTAAGTAATGGATTGCTAACGCTTGCACCTGCGAGGTGTCGGCTATTTGCTAAAAAGAGTAGAAAATAGATTTTTCTTTGTAATAGATATATAGGACAAAACAATGTTCGGCGGTAACATGATGCATTGCAGGTAGGACATTGGCCAAATCCGTACGTCTTATTAGAAATTTCTTACCATAAGTGACCTCAAGTAAATCTTAAATGTTTTACTTTCACTAAATAAACAAGAGTTCTGAATTTTACATTGAATAGTATTTTAGTGATGGTCTATAAGAAATATTGAGTAAACTAAGTATAAAAGCTGCAACAACGGATAAAGTTAAAATTTTTAGAAATGTCCACTTTCATGAGCAAACGTTAGTGTTTCGAAAGAGTATTAATCAAATCAGATGAATACGTACTAATTAGGGTATCCAAGCATAACGATAATCAATTTTAGGACGCCCTGATATTGTTTTGCGTCGCACCATGTTTTACAAAAAAAAACGTTTTGTCAAACATGCGACGTACTGGCGATATATTGTCCATATATTACGTTTTCAGCCTTATGGATTTAGATTCTTATGAGTTTTTCAAAAATAAAACCAAACGTGACATCTATGATAATGACTTTCAATGGTTCCTACAACATGACTTTATCATTTGTTAACGTCATTGTGATTGAAAGTCTGATCCGCGCCTGATGATTAAGAGTATTGCATGAGGAATTATACATTTCCTTAAAGTTTACGATTTAAAACATAAATGGGACGTATATTATATTTACTTTCTAGATTTCATATTAATTTTTTTGCGTCTTTTCATGTGTGTTTTCTTTTTGTTCAAATCAGACAAAAACAATCTAGCTTTGAATTCAAAGAACCAACACCCTCTTCCTCAAGTGTGTTTTCATTGAATTCACAATTATGTTTATCTTGATTCCTTGTGCCTTTATTTTAATCTCTTCGACTAAACTGCTAAAAAGTAAAAATGCTAATTGCTTATCTGAATAATTGTGAAGAGCACCTCTGGAGCTGTACTCCACAAAATATATTCCACACCGAATTTCAAGTGTTCCAATGTTTTAGAAAATATTTTCTAACTTGGAAATTTGAGCGTTTTGAGAAACACTTTTTTCATAATGTCTTGTTTTTTTTTGTAGAAAAAGTAAGAATAACTATTTGGAAATGGATAAAGACAATTATTGCAATTGTCTAATTAACTGTTATTTACCATATATGATTGATATTTTAGTACTATTTATCATTTCATTGTTTTCAAAAGGTGTTCCTTTTATGTTCTAAGCTGACTAGAAAAGGAGAAACAGTGAAAAGTGATTATAATTTTGCAAAATGTTTTTGTTCAAAAACCATTATTCTGTTGTTGTTCGTAAGTGTTAAGATGTTTCAAAGTAATTTTACCAGATTTGACAATTGTGTCGTTGAGTTCCCTTCAATTGTGCGATCAAGATGATTAAGTTAAGGGGATAGATAATGCAAAGAGACACTTACTCAGCAATTTCAATGTGCCTGAATACACTAAGATGTCCTCGGCACCTCCAGGTTCACCGAGTCGCGTGAATGTATGATGAAATCAAAAAAACTTTCCAACTTAAAATTCATTTACAGGGATAGTAAATCCTCGACCGTTTACCCTCCCAAGGTTTCATTTATAGGAACGACTAGCCTGGTTTAACTAATGAGGACTTGTGAACAAATGTGGGTGGTAGATCATGTTAAACATCAAACGAGCCTTTAATCGAGGTAGTTTTTGAAATTAAAATACAGTTTCTTGTTTTCTTTGAATCATAATATTATTTTATCCCACATACGATTTTGATAAAATAATTAAGCTAATATCATATTCATTAGTAAATTAGAATAAACAAATACCATATTCAACGTGACGAATGGCATGTAAATCCCCCATGATGAATGACAGAATGACCATTAAATACTTTTTTTCCTTTTTTTACAGTTTGTTATTCATTGTTTAGATTATAAGTTATAAGATTCTAGTTTTATGAACATGGCACATGGCTACCTTGACATAGTTTCGGTCAGCTTTGTTTGGAAAAATTGCATTCATTATTATGTTTTTCTCGTATTGTATTATTGTACTATGACATTTTGTTATCCATTGAAAACTGTCAGGTGGGTTCTCAATTGGTTTTCGCGGTTTTGAGGCCGCATGAAAAACAAAATTCACACAAATGATCTGAACGTTGCTTTCTACCACTTTTAAAGCCTGTTTTCACTAAAGTCTTGAGAATACGTTCCACAATCGCGTCAGCCAATAGGATGGTTTTTTCTAGAGAAATGTTATGAGTTTCGTCAATATATTGTATGTAAAAGCTTGAATAATGGAATGTGTATTTCTGAATTTGTAAATACGTATAGATTGCGTAAATAAATTAATTAAGTATTTCAAAATAATATCATCACTGATGACACGTGGTATAATTGAAGACAAATTAAAACAATTAAACAAATGATATTATTATTTGATGGGGTTGTAACGAGCGTTTTGATTGGTCGAGAGCAAGTCATCATACTTAATGTTGGTTTGACAAGTCAACAATTAAAAATTGTTGTATGAAATGTTTTCAATAAAATGTAAACAAACATCTTTTTTTCACTTTTTCGCAGTATTTTTCCATGAAAGAGACAAGTAATCATTTTAAATTTAAAATTAAATCAAAATTTAAAAATAAACTTTTATAGATTGTATCTTAAAAGAGATATTTGAGCGATTACTCGGTGGTGTAGGGGTTAAGTGGCTCGCCTACGGATCGGGAGGTCCCGAGTTCCAGCCCAATCAGGGGCACATTTTTATTTTATTTAATTTTTTTTTCAATTCAAAATAAAAGATAAAATGATTTAAATAAATTCATTGTTTTAATTACATAGTTTGATATTAAAATGTAATAAATTGTCGATTCCAATTAATGCAAAAGTAGTGAGTCAATCGCTCTACCTAGGACCATAATACAAGAATAACCCCAGGCTCTTCCGACTGAGCTTATGAGGGCAACTGAAACTGAATAATAAAATTATGTATGTAAATACTTCAATGATAAAAGCATATATTAAAGCATGTGTTTACTTGTTTTCAGTAAACATGAAGATACTATTGACCCGACCTTTAGGTCATCATGTCCAACTCCGGTCAATAATACTTCATGTTTACTGAAAACAAGTCAACATCTGCTAAATGTTATAAAGTTCTTTCGAGCTCATATTTGATACTACACAGTCAACGATTCTCAGGTTTCCAGAAAGACAGCGCAATAATTGAAAGTTCTTGCGATAACCTACTGAGTCTACTTAGAATACCATTATACTTAGTTTTTTTTTCTCTGTATTTTCTGGTGATGCCTCAGCCATATAATATACATCTATTAGATCATATCTATGACTGAGTAAGCATCCTATTAAACTGCAACTGCCTTGATGCCACAGCCATCACCTAATGTCTCATGGCAGTTACCCCACCTCGGAACCACCGATTAGTTTATATAGTTGTTCCACTATTCGTGACAAACGGACGATAATTGTCTCAATTGCTAAATATAGTTTTCGTTAAAAACACATCTGGCTGATACTATTTCTCTTTAAGCACAGAATTAGAGATAGCCAAGGGGAGCATCTCAAATTGCTAGGGAAATATGTGTATCTGAAACAGGAAACGTATTGTTTTGCTTGATTCGTGCCCTTGCTGGTGATATTTAACAGACAATAGGGACGCTTAATAGGGAGCCAAATGGGAAGATGTATAAAACGGCCCATTTTCGAGTGTTTCGCAGGCTCTTTTGTAAGTAGGTCCTTTATTTAGCAAGTAGATCGTCTAATATGTCAAAACAAAAAAAGTGAATAAGTTTTTTTCTAAGTGCCAAAGAACCTATATGATCGAATAAATATTTGAGAAATAAAAATAAAACTCAAACATTGAGATGGTAACAAAAGCTAGACTATAGACAGTAAGTGCCAACTAAATAGGATTTTTTTTATGGAAGAGTTCGATGTTTTTTCTCAATAGCGTTGTTTGTTACTCTATACCAATCAATATAAAGAAAGGACAGCAGTAAGTAAAAACTCAAAAGTATGAGTATCACATGATACGAAAGATAATCGCGATTACATTTACTTCACAATAGTTTTTTTCCCGTCAGGCCTTTAACCAATTATACTAGGGAATAATAAATCTTTCAATATTTTTTTTCATTTTCCTCAAACCTATGTTTTGTAAAATTGGTTTTGTAATAAAACACCGAGTGAAAAAGCGCAACCTCAACCTTTACCCATGCCCTAAAGAAAATGCACACCAACTTAGTGACCAAGATATTCATCTAATGACCACCTACGTTCTATTTTTACTTAGGAGTACCAGATGAATCTTCTTAGTACAGGAACAATATTTATGTTATGGCAGATTCCGATGGGTTATGTGGTTTTCTGATGTTAGAAATGGTTCCATTTTCTATGTCTGTTTGTGACAACAAGATAAAACACGCCTAAGGCAATACAAGAAAAAATCGCATAAACAAATGAATACAAATGTAATAACATTGTAAACTTGAAACTTGATATTTGCTGTTTCGAAACGATAACATGTCAGTTATCAAGTAATTATGATGTTTTTGTTTTAACCATTTATAAAGATCCACATTTTTATAGAACGCCTTATCGTTTGTCTGACCGAAAATACAACTTCCAAAATTATTTGGCGTTTTCTGATTGGAATGTTGTATATCCGAACTTAACTAGTATCGTACGATTTGTATATTGAGCCTCTTTGTAAATTTTGAAATAACAATACGTAATTAAAGCCAGCGTTGGATACTGCTTCAAACTGCTATATGGGCTTTTGATATATATATATTTACGTTGCGGTCACCGTTTTTCCGTTGTGCCATATACTCAAATTGACGTACATTCGAAAAAAACTTATTTACATGAGGGCAAGGTGAGTTTGAAGGGATTACTTGCTATATTCAATTTTAATTGCATACACATGGTATATGTGGTTGCTGAACTCAAATGTAAAGGAAGAACCATCTCTGATAGGAAGAAAGGAAAGACAACATTCGTTATTATTCATGCTTAACGAAACAATTATAATTGTCAAAGGTCTTTCAGTTAAGCGATTTAACATTGCACAAGAACAATAACCTGTTATTCTATTTTATAATGAAGCCTCGCCCGGTCGAAATCCGCAAGAAAGCGATTTAGCTAGGACAGTCATACTGATAGCCAGATAAGAACCAGATATCAGGAAAAACTTTTTTAATATAATGTATAAATACATATTGAGGGGCGCGTTTTAAGCAATCATTCTCCTTAGCTTTGTCATGTTATGCTATTCTAAGGATATACACTAGCTACTTTAAGGTTATAAACTATAACGAGCTTGTAACGATATGACATCAATCATGACATTCGTGGTAATGACAGCAATGATAATGCAAAATTACATGATATATTGTTGTCTAACTATAATGGTTAGGCTTATTGTATGGGATATAATACATAGATGTGTCATTGTCTGGGTCTGGCCACATTCGAAAAGCCTTTGATCCAGTATGCATTACAAACACACAGAAACACATATAACTGCTTGCTGCGTTTTAGTTGCGGTGCTAGTTAACCATAAGAAAAGCATAAGGGGAACTCTAAACAAACTTTAAGTGTGGTCAGTGATGGTAGATATAGACAATTGTCGAAATCAAAAGAAACATGACTTTGAATTCTGGGAACTGGTACCCTTCTTTTCTAGTGTGTTTTCATAAAATTCGCATTCATATTTTTATTGATCCTTTGTGCTCTTACTTAATATACACGAATAAAGGTGTGTTAAGTTGAGATTTCATTTCTTGACCTGAATCATTACGGTCAAAATGGGAATTTTAGGGCGCGCATGCGTACAGGTACGCAATCAACTCAACCATTGCACTGAGATTTGATGTGTGTCACACATGACACACGATCCAAGTCAAACGACTCCACTTTATTTCAATAATAAGCATCTTTCATAAAAGCCGGTGGTGATTCGATGTTTAAATAATCACATTTATTATATGTAAACTAAAGAAAACCACCTACTTAATATAGATTATAAAGAACCTTTCGATTAGAAGGCATTCAATGTCCTGTATTAGATTACAGGTATCGGTATCCTCGAGTATCGGTAAACAGCAACGCTTCACCTTAATTAAACATACAAAAATTAACTTGGTAGTGCCATTTCTATTATAAGGATACGACGATGTTTGAATAAATGAAAATATAAAAGTTTTTAGCCTTCTTACAGCCTCAATGCTTCTTACATAAAATATGTTAACATGGATGAAGGGCACCCCATGATCGAAGTTTTTATTTGTATATTAGGCCAGTTTTTAACTAAAAATATGCAATAAGTAATCATATTTCGAAAGACATTTCAAAAGGTGTAAACTATAATAAAGAGTGTTTGTAGATGGATAAGCTCACCTGGCTTTAAATCATAGGGAGCCCCTTTTTGAAAACTGAAAAAAAGTAATGTTGGCATATAAGATAGATTTATGCTACCTAGTTTATTTTATCTAGCTATATATCTCTGAATAAGATCAAATCCAACACTACTGAAGGATTTGATAACACTCGACGAAAATGTTAAAATGTTTAATTGTAGCTAGAGGGCCATTTATAAAACAATATGACTAGATGAAATATGATTTCATTTTAGAAACACCTCGTAGAGTGCAGATTTTCATGGATACTACATCGTTTCCATTCATCTTCCAAGGGTGATTTTATTGAAACGATTAATCTGGCTAAACTAATGAAGACCAAGGAGTCAATGTGGAAGGCAGATATTTTAAGAGTGTCAAAGAGATTTTCATCGAAGTCGTGTTTGAAAGTAAAACTATGGTTTCTTTCATTAATAATATTGTTTTATCATACATAAGATTTTGATATGATACTTTAGAAAATCACATATTTATAACTGCTAAGAATGTGATATTCATCGAAAGAACGGCAGTGATCAATGCCGGATTGAACATCAAATGCCAGTTCATTGTTTTAATTAGCTATTGTTCAAATTATTACTTATATTAATGTTATCAGCTTTACTATTTATACTATCCCGATAGCATCACTAATGATATGATAATTGTACTTATATATTATCATTATTATATTAAACTTTTTAATACATAGTAGTATTATGATTGTTTTATTTAGTTTTTGATATAATGATATTAACCATAATCATAGTTAGAAGAAGGGGCATTTTTATCATTATTGTAATAATTTTTATTGTTGATGTAATAATTAGCATAATGTTTTTGATGCATGAGGACTTAATGAAAATTAAAATTATTTAAATCATATCTATCAATCTATTGCTCTTTAGATAAACATATACCAACAATAAATAATATGATTTCTAAGATAAACACGCATGGTTGATTATTTTGTTCAATAGATTTAAAACCTGGAAATGCGTCAAACGGAGTGTATCTACTTTCATATATAACACAGCCAAAATAGAGCTTAGAAATATATCCGTTCTAAATGGTACATACTTAGGCCCCTTGAAATGACATTTCGACCCCTCGACATATGAAACGCGGCCCTCGTAGACATGAATTTGCGCACTAATTCGACAATAACATTATTGGGTTTCACTAATAATCTTTTAGTGGATAATCATATTTACGAGAATACATAAAATCATGCGATCGTCTTTGAATACATCCGGAACTGAAACTACTTTCCCCAGGAGTCCTCTTATTTGTCAAGCAATTTTCTATGAAAAGCACTTTGCACTTTCGTTTTCCCTTTAGACCGCTTTCAAATAAATAAAAGCTCGAAAATAATGCAATTATAATGCTCGCCTTTTGTGTGAACAGAAGAGATAAATTTCTTTGTTTTTATGCGAAAGTTACTTTCGACCTTTGGGTTTTTATATTGGGTGTTTATATTGATAACTCCAAATGAGTGTCAGCCGACTAATAAAACAATTATTTCAATCATTGACATCAACGAAGTACCCACTTTACAGTTCGCTGTATGATTTATAAATAATATTTTGATGCAGTTTTCTTACAAACGCAACTTTTCTTGTAAATTTATACATGGAGCCCTTTAGTTGGAAGACAATCATTTGCTTTAAGTCCTATATCTTAAGAACACTTTAGTACCGCCGAACTTGCGACCGTACCTGAACACACTCACATGTCCTCGGTAGCTCCAGGTTCATCAAGTTGCGTGGATGTTTATTGACATCAAATATATACCAATTTTTGATTCAATCCTAAATCTTAATATATCTACCCAACAAATCTATCAATAGGTATACTGCATCCTCGGCCATTCAGCCTTTAAATATACATTTTTAGAAACAATTAACCTGGCTCAACTAATTACGACTAAATATGGGTTGGAGAACCAGTTAGAGATAAAAAAGCGTTAAATCGAGGTTGCTTTGCGGGTAAAAAAGTATCTTTGATATATGATGTCCTGTTAACCCACATGAGATTTCGATATAATAGTCAGTCAAGCAAATAACATATTTTAAACTATATTGAAAACTCAAAATAATTTTTACATTACGAGTCTCACGTAATATATCATGTGGGAAATGAACCGAAAATGCCATTATCCCCATCTATATGTATCATTTACAGTTTGCTGATTGATAATAAATGCTATAAACATATTTTTTCTCATCGTTTTCGTTATTATGACAGATATTTGCTTTATATTATTATTGCTTAAAAACACATAATATTTGGATATTCTAAATATCATGTTATATTGTTCGCTTTTGAAATATAGAATACCAAATTAAGGTTTAAAGGTCTACCATATGTCCCAACATTTTCACAGGAACTCGGAACATAATTGCATTAGTTTTCAGACCATCCTAGTTGTTTATCAACACAATTTGACTTTTAAAACAATTTAGAGTTTTCCGCTTACCTGGAAAACGAGAAATATAATGGCATATGCATACCTTGACTTAGTTTCAGTCAAGTGTAGGGCTTTATTTGCAATAATTGGAATCATTATATTGTTTTTGCTCTTATTGTACTATGATATTTGGTTGCCCATTGAAAGCTGTCATGTAGGTGCTCAATCGGTTTACAGGCCACATGAAAACAAAATCAACACACAAAACGAAATCAAATGATCTGAAAGTTGTTTTTTTTTACAACAAAAATCGAACAGGCTCCTTATATTTGTTTTTATTTTCATCTATGAGAACATTTTTGTTGAAAATATTTCCCGTAAATATACCTTTGAGCGTTGTTTATATTAGTGTTTTAGTTTTTAGTTGCCTGTTTCAAACGCAAACAGGTTTTCAAAGAGCACCGAAACTTGTTGACTAAAGCAAAATTCATGACATTTTATTGCCTGTCCTGACAAAAAAATGTAACAGGATGTGTTTTATATATTTTTCTTTGTTAGGACAGAGTGTTTTAAATTGACTTCGTGAGTATTTGTTATCTAATGAATGACGCATGTTTAGCAATAATCCGAAAAGTGTTTTGAAAATTAAAACAAACGTCCAGCAAAAATGATATTAGATTCATATGAGTTTCGTCAATATTTTTCAAGCAAAGGCTTGAATAATTAAATGTGTAATTTTGCATTTGTAAATATGTATAGGTTGCGTAAACATATTAATTAAGTTTTTTGTTTAATAACATCTCTGGTGACACATGATATAACTAAAGACAAATTAAACAAATAAACAAATAATTATGTTATAAAGTATAAAGTATACAGTATAAAGTATACAGTTCCTCGTTTTATACATTTTCGTATCGAAAACAAAGCAATTAAATAATAGGAGCGCTTGAATAAGGTACGTAATCTTGGATATGATACCACGCAGGTATTCCTTTCCAGGTCTGCAGTAAAACAGTGTTATAACTCAGAGTCATAACCTACGGAGTTGTCACGGCATGCTATTGTTTTATTAGTGATTTCTGGTGATGTCTCAGTCATATAAGGCATACAATCATTAATTTGTATATGGTTGAGTGAGCATCGCATTCAATGACAACTGCCTTGATATCACAACCATCACCTAATACATTATATAAATATGGGTAAAGGAAGCTATCACATGGCAGTTAACCTACTTTGCAAACATCCATTTATATATATAGTTATTTCACTATTCGTGACAAACGGACGATAATTGTCTCATTAGCTAAATATAGTGTATGTTAAAACACATCTGGCTGATCCAATTCCTTTGTTGTACAAAATTAGATCGTAATGCCAATCATCTTGAATTGCTAAGAAAATCTGTGTCTCAGAAAAAGGAAACGTATTGGCTTGCTTGATTTGTGTCATTGTAGGTGATATTTAACAAACAATAGGGACATTGTTAAGGAAGCCAAATTGGTCTATGGATAGATAGGGTCCCTTTTTAAATGTCCTGCAGTAAGTAGATCCTATATTTGGTAAGTAGTCTGTCTAATTTGTCACAACAAAAAAATGAATTATTTTTTTTTCTAAATGCCAAAGAACTTATATGGTCCAATAAACATTTGAGATGCTGAATTAAAATCAAAACTCAAACGTTTAGATAGTAGCTAAAGCTAGACTACACAAAATAGACAGTGTGTGTCTACTATTCAGTTTATTTGTTTGGAAGAGTTCGATGTTCTTCTCAATAGAGTTGTTTGTTACCTTATACCAATCAATATGAAGAAAATGCAGCAGTAATCAAAAGCTCAAAAGTCGAGTATCACATGATGAAACGAGATATCATTGCGGTTGCATTTACTAAGCAATATCGTTTTCTTTTCAGACTATTAACCAATTATATCAGGGAGTAATACATATTTCAATATTTCTCTCATTTTTTTCTCAAACATATGTTTGTTTGTAACATTGCTTTTATAAAACACCAAATGAAAATGCCAAACCTTAACCTTATTTACCCACCCCCTTAAGAAAAATGCACACATACTGAGCGACAAGAATGCTCATTTGCTGACGACCTACGTACTATTTACACTTTAGGGTACAAGATGGATCTTCTCAGTAAACGGCAAATATTTTGGCTTTTGCAAATTCTATGGCTTGTAGAGGTTTTCTGTTGTTAGAAACTATTATTTTATCCTGGTTTGTTTGTAAAAAGCAGAAGGAAGGGAAAGGGAATGTGAAGATTTCATAATTATCGTTCAGCTTGTTTATATTTACATTGGAGAAAGTTCGTGATATTTAATATAAACAAGTTATGTAACAGGTGTCATGTGGGAGGTTTTTTATAAGTTATTTGGAAAACTTGAGTAGATTTTAGAGGGTACCGGATGTGACGTCATCGCGGCCGGCGTATTGCAATACGTTGCCAACGCCGTAGTTGGACCTAAGATACTGTGGAGTAGAGACATGAATTAATAATTAATATTT
The DNA here is from genome assembly GCA_001703475.1 of Hydroides elegans. Classification (NCBI taxonomy): domain Eukaryota; kingdom Metazoa; phylum Annelida; class Polychaeta; order Sabellida; family Serpulidae; genus Hydroides; species Hydroides elegans. The sequence goes on from LQRL01019330.1 coordinate 28,151, forward strand.
CTGTTAGTGCTAATCTTACGGTTTGGATGCATCAAATATCTAAAAAAATAAAACA
>LQRL01019330.1:30160-66708 GCA_001703475.1 Hydroides elegans
AAAAATTCGAAACAAACTTTAAGTATGGTCAGAGTTAGTAGAGAAAAATGATTGGCTAAATCAAAATAAGCCGAGATTCTAAATCTAGGAACTGATACCCTTCTTTAGGAATGTGATTTCACATAATTCATATTTATATTTCTCTTGATCCTTTGTGCCTTGATTTAATATCAACTACAAAAGGTGCGTTTAGTTGAGATTTGATTCACTCACCTGAATCATAATGCGGGCAAGATGCACAGTTGAAGGAGTTCGTGCATTAATGTTTCAATTAAATCAATAATGAATATTTGCACTGAAATAAATTTGAAATGTGTCATATGCCTCCTGGTCCATGTCAACCGTCACAGACAAACCTTTATTGCAATCATAATGAGTTGTGACAAAAAACCGGTGATGATTCACTGGATAACTCATCAATTTAATTGATAAAATATCAATAATACGTCACTTAATACGTATAAGGTAGGGACACGCGCTTGTGGTATTTTTCTGCGACACATCAAAATTCAAGGAAAATATATAAAACTCTGCGATCGCAATATCGCTAGGTTAACTCTATTTACTTTGATTTCGCTGTGTCGCAGAAAAATACCCCAAGCGCGTTTCTGTTCCATTATGTATGCCTATGCATTATGTATGGCCCTATATCCTAATATTTGCTTATACCTTAGCAACGCCAGACCGCACGGTGTAGACCTAGATGACATTCTTAAATGCCCATGGCTGATTTCGGTTTATTGTGTCGCGTGTACGTATAATGAAATCAAAATATAAAGGATATTGCTTACCAATACAAGTTCAACTCGAGCTATCTGGATATGTTAACAAGGATATTGCATCTTCGGCCATTCATTTTTCAAATATACATTTATAGACATGATTTACCTGGTTCAACTAATAAACATTTGTGAGTAAATGTGGGTGGAAGATCATTCGAGATTAAAAGAGTCTTTATCGAGGCAGGAAAAAAAACTTTGATGCATAATGTCCTGTTATCTCACATGGGATTTTGATATTATAATTAAGTAAATAACAACGTTGTTGAGATATCAATTTCATGTTTACAAGACGAGACTCACGTAAATCTCATGTAGTCATTGAGCCGAACATGTCTTTTTTATATAAAAACATTTCAACAGTTTGATGTTGGATAATACATGTCAAATAATGTCAAATTTATATTTCCATAATTAAATCAATCATTGTAGCAGTATTTCCAAACAGCCACGATGAAATCACATAATTACGTATATATGGTGATATTTCTATTATAATCATATTGTTTTAATTTAAGGTATTTCAAGGCATTTCAAATCAAATTACAGTTTATATGCTTACATTTTCAAAAGTACTGCAAACATAATTGCATTAGTTTTCAGACCATCTAAGTTGTTTATCAACCGGTATTTGAATTAGAAAAATAGAAAACATTATCTTACTTTAGAAACAACCGAGGTTTTTTTTCAATTTCCCTACGGAAAATGATTGCTTTGACATAGTTTCGGTTATCTCAATGGCTTTATTCAATAATTTGTTTATCTGTTATTGTACTATGATATTTGGCTGCCAATTGAAAACTGTCAGATAGGTCATGAATTGGTTTTCGTGGTTTCCAGGCCACCAATGAAAACGAAATCAACATGATTTAATTTCAGGAAGCCTATACCCTCCATTAAAGATGATCACCGTTTTCGACATAGCCCGACGTTTTGCTGTTTCAGTTGTATCATTTATTTCAACACAATGTCTAATCAGCATTTGCTTAACCTGACGGGAACCAAATAATTGAACGGATGAGGAAATTATAACAGTTGTGATTTACATTGTATAAGGTTATTTTCCAAAAGTATTTCTTTCTAAATTCAGTAACGATATAGCATTAACGTCATGGAGACATCTGGCGTAGCAATCCCTTTCTTTTATTTACAGCACACAAACACATGCTTTAAAAATGTCTTATTGAAACGCTCTCTCGTGACTACATTAATCTTCAACAAACAAAAATGATAATATAATGAAAAGGGGTTCTTTTATTATATGTGCACATGTTTATTTGAAAGTAAAATGCTTCGTGCAAAAAAATTCGGTAAACAGATCCTTAAACATTGTTTATTTTAGTTATTGGTATTTAAGTTGCCTGTTTCCAGCAAAACTGGGGTTTCAACGAGTAACGAAACTGGTTGAATAAAGCAAAACATATGATTTTTCATTTCCTGACCGAAGGATATGCGATCATCGTTTGTTATTATGTGTTTTATACTGGCGTTTTGAGTATTTATTTTCTTACGAATGACGCATTTTTAGCAATAAGTCGAAACAAGATTTAAAAATTCAAAACAAATGTTTTGCAAAAATAGATCGCCATGGTGTCTGTCAATATCATTGATGGTAACACATCATATTATCTAAGACAGATCAAAATATTAAAACAAATGATCATGGTATTTACCTTAATCTGATATACTATTCCTTTTCTTCTTATATACCTTTCAGTACAAAAAGAATGGAGCAAGCAAATACAATGAGCGCTTCAATAAGGTATGTTATTTGTTATATGGTACCACACATTTACTATCGTCAAGGTCTCTAGAAAGGAACACGTTATAACTGAGAGTCATGTCATGCAATAACCTATGAAGTGTTCTTAGCGTTCTATTATACTCGGTTATGTCAGTGATTTCGTGTGACACTTCAACCATATAATCATATATGTATATTTATGTACATATTAATAAATTGCTAGAATATCATCCATTAAATTGCAACAACCTCATCTCACAACCAACGATTTATATTTACATTTAATCAACTATTAGTGGCAAATGGACGATAATTATCTAATTGATAGATATAATTGATGTTAAAAACACAGCTGTCTGGTCCAATTATATAACATTGTATAGACATGTAAAGCATTTTTTGGATTGCTGAGGATATATGTGTCTCAAAAACAGGAAACATTTTAGCTCTCTTGACGTGTGGTGATATTTAACAAATAATAGGGACACTTGGAAGGGACCAAATTTGACGTAAGATGAAAAGAGTCCGATTTGAAGAACGTTATATGATACTCTTTGTAAGCAGGTCCTTTAATAAGCAAGAGGTCTATATTATATGCAAAACAAACCATACAACTAATAATAAACGAACCAAAATTTTCGAACATTAGCCGTCTTATCAAGTGATTTTTTTTCAAATTCCATAGTAAAATTGAATAATTTGAAATAAAATTGAACTTAAATTTGTACTGCAAATAAAAGACTATAAACATAGACCCAGTTTGCCAACCATTCATGATATTTTATGTAAGGTTTTGATGTGAGTTGTTTGTTCCCTGAAACCCATCAAACATGAAGGAGATCGCAGCAAATAGAGAACGAATCAAAAGCTGGTATCATATGATGTAACATGATTGCATTGCGGTTGCACTTTTCACATCCCTCTATTAACCAATTTTATTAGTTAGCAACGCTTGTTTTTTTTTCTAAAACCACATTTACACACATATTGGTTTGGTGAAAAAAAAGCATTTCTAACATTCTCTAACATTTCCTGGTACTCATACTTAGTGACACATACTTATTGACATAACAAATTAAATTAAGACAAGAGAAATCTTTTTAACCAATTTAAAATATTAATACATATATTTATATGATCATAAACTTATTATTATATGGGTGCAAGAGGTTACTAGAAATGGTTCTGTATTCAAGATCTGCTTGTGACAAAAATGAAAGGGAGAATGGTCTAAGGCAATACGAGAAATACATATCACATCAAGCATTGCAAGATATTTCATATTTAGGATATACTTTCAAAATGATCCGTCACCCTGACAAACAACTTTGTAAAATTGCATTTTTCAAAAAAAATCAAACGTATGGCTTTAAATCATTGATATTTGTTTGAGATTCCGAGTGGCTCTTTATATTTAAGATACGACAACTATGTTTCTCAATTCAATGTGTGCGAACGCACCGAGCTATCAAAGATAGATTTAGTGCCACGAGAAATATTTTCCCTAGATCATAGTGTTGCACTCGCTACTTTTATATATGCTTATAAAGTAGTGTTGTATCGACAGTACACAAGTCTTATAAGTATATATACCGTCAAATTGTGTCCGAACGTAGTTTGCACCACTGTTTTAATGCACATTTTATTCTAGTTTGTAACTAGTGTTTATGTCTTTTAGTAAAACACTTTCGTGTCATTAAAACATGAATGTCACCAATTCGGCAATTAATGTAATGTTGAACAAAATCATTCAAGTGCGAAACATTTCTCATTTTACTATAGGGTTAATAAATGAAGATGAGGTTCCCTCATAATATTGATAGGATTAAGATGGACAACAAGCATCACAGTCTACGAAGAATGAGAAATATAATACAACTTACCCCTCTCTCCCCTATATCAAATAGGCATTTATATATGCTTTATAAGACAACGCATAGCTATTAATGATTCTTCAATTCGTAAGGAATAACCAAATAAATGTCGTATATCCTACTTGAGATACAACTGCACCGTGTCTCTCCAATTAATACTTTTTATGACAGGTCTTCTTTGAATATTTATAGAACTGAAATCGCGTTGATAAGGATGGCTCCTTTTAATGCAACAATATATAGGAAAAGGCAATTATGATATTATGATTTTGATATTGTACGCAACTAATTCGACTTTTCAAAATAATTCTAGTTACCATTTCTTAAATCGCTGTTTCAGAAGATGCCGACCGACATATACAGGCATAGAACACTTCTGTCTAACTCAAAATTAACAATTGTTTAGTATCTGTTAAAATCACACTCAAGCAAATAGCTCTTAATTACACAAATCCTAAGCAGCGCGTTCACTTTTACAGTAATTTGACACCAAATCCTAAAACGAAAAAAGGATCATGCGTTTGGAAAGTCGTGTTTAAGGTCTGAACGTGCACATAGATAAGACTTGTTAAACTCTCTAAGTGCATTCTTACCCAAAGAAAATGTGTGGTACCAAATATGACATATAAAGTGTAACCATATCACTGTACAATTGTTTTTATTGAGAAGCACTGCAGCTTTTTACTAGAAAAAGACAGACTCCCCGTGTTCCTAATTTTGCGCTCATCAGATTTTCCGAATACCCCGGAGACTAAGCACACCCAAAGACAATAGATACCAGATCCACTTTGTTAAAGAAAAAACGAGCAATTTAGACAAAAAAAAATCGGTGTCCTTTACTGTCTTCTTTGACAAGACATGCCAGTGGGCCACAGGCTGCGTCCTTAAAAATTAGTTTTGCCTTCTAGTATTGTAACTACTCACTCACTCCATTCCCTAGGAGAGAATCTCATAAGCTTTAACTCACAAAGGGTGTTCATTTCCATAAACTATTCATATCTGCAAACGTTGCACACATAAACACAGGCACGATCACAGTCATGTGATATAGATTGCTTTTTGAACGATATTGAAATGAATATACCATATATGAATATATAAATATTTTGTTTATTAATTTCATGTAAAAGTATACACTAGTTTATATTTCTTCCTAGCTCATTTCACGAAATAGACACTATTTTAAAGTTTGGTCGTCAGGTGACCTTCGCCCCCGTTACCCGTCATCATCCATATGGTTGTCATAAAAAAGTAGTCTTTGTGACATATTCGTCTTAGTAATGGGTTGCTTACATAAGCACCTGCTGTCAGGCTATATGCTTAGATGTTAGGACATATATATTTTTGGTTTTTGGTCTTGAGTAAAACTGTAATTGAGGCATTGTGGGTATATCATTGACATTTGTCAAATTCGTTAAATGTTAGCTTCACTATATATACATGCGTACTGTATTTTGCATTGAATATTATATTAATGATGGTTTAAGCTAGCTTGGAAAAAGTAAACCTTTTTTGCAAAATATTAATGTCAAAAACCATTATTATTTTGTTGTTTGTAATTGTTAAGATGTTTCAAAGCTATTTCACCTGTTTTTGAAAATTGCGTCGTGGAGTACCCGTCAATTGTGCAATCAAGATGAGTAATTGAATGGGCTAATGCTAATTTAAGGGGCTAAAGAGACACTTTCTCAGCTATACCTGAATACACTTAAATGACCTAGGCACCTCCAGGTTTACCGAGTCGATTGGATGTATGCTGAAATCAAAATAAAACCAATTTTCATATAATTTCAACCCATCTAACTTAAAATTCATTTACTGGACTTGTGAACGAATTTGGGTGGTAGATCATGTTAGACATTCAACGAGCCTTTAATCGAGGTAGTTTTTAAAATTTAAATACAGTTTATTTTTTCTTTGAATCGTGATATTATTTTATCCCACATAAGATTTTGATACAATACTTCAGCGAACGACAAATTCCTTAACAGATGAGAATAATCAAATACAATATTCAACGTGACGAACGGCATGTAAATCCCCCCATGGTGAATGACAGATTGACCAAATGTCATTGTTTTTCATTTATTCAGTATGTTATTCATTATTATAATAATAATCATTATCATTGTTCTTTTGATTATCGATAAATAATATTATCATAGTTAGAAGTACATGTAGGGGCATTATCATAATTGTTTTATGTCATAATTTGCATTATTAATATTCTTATTATTTATGTTATTATCATTACATCTATTTATATCTATGTAGCATTGTATTTATAACGGTATGCAAACAGAATGGACTCACGTCACATCATGTGATAATCTATTGTACGTCCTCATATTGATTTTTAAAAATATAGAATATCAAATTTGGGATTATCCATGACATGTGGCTTGTACTCTGAATAATATTGCATTCGAATTAATAAGAAAACAACTAAAATGGTATATTATACAGTTATTTATAAAACAACATATCGATTCATTTGGTAGCAAAACACCAACCCAATAACAAGATGTTTCTTGGTTCTCACATGACACATGGCTACCTTGACATAGTTTCGGTCAGTTTCATTTGCAAAAAAAATATTTTGCTTTTATCTTATAGTATTATTGTACTATGACATTTTGTTGCCCATTGAAAGCTGTCAGGTGAGTTCTCAATTGGTTTTCGCGGTTTTATGGCCACATGAAAAACAAGATCAACACGAATTATCTAAACGTTGCTATTTACCACTTTTAAAGCCTATTTTCACTAAAGTCTTGAGAATACGTTCCACAATCGCGTCAGTCAATAGGAGTTTTGTCCTAGAGAAAACCTAACTTCCAGCAACTAAGATTCTAATCTAACATAATTTGGCATTATTCTTAAAGAAACCCCTTAATTCGAACAACTAAGGCTCTAACTTAACAACGTTTGCCCGAGTCACGTCTTTTGTTAGCGTCGAAAAACGAGGTTTAAATATAACTAGAAAAGCAAGCATGTTCATTTTTTTATTGTCCATGTTTTTTTTTAAATATGAGAACATTTTTGTTTGCAAGTAAACGTTCGTTGCAAATATTTCCTGTCAGCATAACTTGGAGAGTTTTGGAAGAGTTGTTATTTTGATTTTTAGTCGCCTATTTCAAACAAAAACCGGAGTTTCAACGTGCACCGAAACTTGTTGACTAAAACAAAATTCATGACATTATCATTTCTTGTCATGACCGCAGAAAATGCAACAAGGGGTGTTTTATATATCCTCGCTTGTTATGATGTGTTTTATATAGACTTCCTGAGTATTTGCTATTTAATGAATGACGCATGTTTATCAATTATCCGAAAAGTCTTTTGAAAATTGAAACAAACGTCATGCAAAAAGATAGGTATTAGATTGTTATGAATTTCGTCAATATATATTATGTAAATAATTGAATAATTGAATTTCTAATTTTGAATTTGTAAATACGTATAAGTTGCGTAAACACATTAATTAAGTATTTGAAAATAATATAATCACTGATAAAACGTGGTATAATTAACAACAAATTAAAACAATTAAACAAATGATATTATCATATGATGGGGTTGTAACGAGCGTTTTAATTGGTCGAGAGCAACTCATCATACTCCATGTTGGTTTGACCTTTGTGGTCAAGTCAACAATTAAAAATTGTTGTATGAAATGTTTTCCATACAATGTAAACAAATCAAATTTTTCATTTTTTTTTGCAGTATTTTTCCGTGAAAGAGACAAGTTATCATTTTAAATGTAAAATTAAATCACAATTAAGAAATCCACATTTATAGATTGTATTCCGAGTTCCAGCCCGATCACGGGTACTTTTTATTTTTATGTTTCACTTTAAAATAAAAGATAAACATACTATTTAAATAAATTCATTGTTTTAATTACATAATTTGATACTAACATGTAATAAATTGTCGATTCAAATTAATGCAAAAGTAGTCAATCGCTCTACCTAGGACCATAATACAAGAATAATCCCGGGCTCTACCGACTGAGGTAATGAAGGCAACTGAATGTTGCGAAATAAAATTATGTTTGCAAATATTTCAATGATAAACGCATATAATAAATGATATGTAAACTATAACGAGCCTGTAACGAAATGACATCAAGCATTGAGATTTGTGTCACACATGACTCACAATCCATGTCAAGCGACACAGCTTTATTACAATCATAAGCATCTGTGATAAAAGCCGGTGGTGATTCGCTGCATGAATAATCACTTTTATTACATATATACTAAAGGAAATCTCCTACTTGATACACTCATGTATGGAACCTTTAGAAGGCATTCAATATCATGTATTAGATTGCACTCAGGCAACGGATAACAGCAAAGCTTCACCTTAATTAAACATACAAATTGATCTTGGTTGTGCCATGTTTATTCTAAGGTGACGAGGATGTATGATTAAAAAAATGTTTTTTGCCTTCATACAACGTCAATGCTTCTAACATGAAATATGTTAACATGGATGAAGGGTACCCCATGGCCATTTTTTACAAAAGGTTTTATTTGAGCATTAGACCAATTTACACCTTAAAATGTGCAATAAGTATTCATATTTCGAAAGACTACTTCATAACGTATTAAAGATAATAAAGGGTATTTGTGGGTAGATGAGCTCACTTGGCTTAAAATCATGAGAGGAACACCTTTTTTTGAAAATGAAAAATGTAATGCTGGTCTATATGATAAATGTCTAGTACCTCAGTTTATTTTATCTAGCTATCTATCTATGAATAAGATCGAACCCAAACCCAAACATCAAACCCAAAAAAAATGTGTTATTGTAGCTAGAGGGCCATTTATGAAATGAAAGGCTATGGCTAGATGTAATATGATCTGCAACACATTTTAGGAACACCTCGTAGAGTGTAGATTTATATGGATATTCAATCTTTGGCCATTCATTCTCCCAGAGTGCTTTTATTAAACGATAAACCTGGTTCAACTAATGAAGACACATGACTCAATGTGGATGGCATATCTTTTAGAAGTGTCAAAGAGATTTTCATCGAAGTCGAGTTTGGAAGTAAAAATATGGTTTCTTTGATTAATAATATTGTTTTATCATACATAAGATTTTGATACGATACTTTAGAAAATCACATATTTGTAACGGCTCAAGATTATGAAATATGGTATTCATCGTGACGAACGGCAGTTATCAATGCCGTATTGAACATCAAATGCCAGTTCATTTTTTAATTATATTTATTACGGTCGCAAGTTTATTATTCATTATTACTTATATTAATGTTAACACCTTTACTATTATTATTATCCCGATATCAAACTCATGTTTAGTATTACTAATGATATGATTATCAAACTTATATATTATCATTATTATATTAAACATTTTTTATTTATAATCAATCACACATAGTAGTAGTATTATTTTTATTTAGTTTTTGATATAATGATATTAATCATAATCATAGTTAGAAGTAGGGGCATTTGTATCATTGTTATAATCATGTTTATTGTTGGTGTAATGATTAGCATAATATTTTTGATGCATGATGACTTATTGAAATTAAAACAATTTAAATTATATCTATCAATCTTTTGTTCTTTAGATAAACATCTACCAACATTAAATTATATGATTTCTAAGAAAAACACGCATGGCTAATTATTTTGTTCAATATATTTAAAACCTGGAAATGCGAGGAACGGAGTGTATTTACTTTTGTTTAAAACACAGCCAAAATGGAGCTTAGACGATGTATCCGTTCTAAGATGTACACATTGAGGCCCCTAGAAATGACATTTCGACCCCTCGGAATATGAAACGTGGCCCCTCGTAAACATCAATTTTCCCTTTAATTCGACATTACCATTATTGGGTTTCACTAATAAGTTTTAGTGGATAATCATATTTACGGGAATACATTAAATCATGCGATCGTCTTTGAATATTACCTTATCTGAAACCACTCTCCCCAAGCAGTCCCATTATTTGTCCAGCAATTCTTTTATGAAAAGCCCTTTGCACCTTCGTGTTCCCTTTAGGCCGCGTTCAAACAAATAAAAGCTCGAAAATAATGCAAACAATAGCTCGCCTTTTGCGTAAACAGAAGAGAAAAAGTGCTATGTTTCTATGCGAAAACTGCTTTCGAACTCTGGGTTTTTATATTGGTTTTTTTTATTGATAACTGCCAATGAGTGCCAGCCGACTAAACAATTATTTCAATCATTGACATCACCGAACCCCTTTTATATTTCGCTGTATGATTTATAAATAATATTTTGATGCATTTTTTTTTACAAACGCAACTTTTCTTATATCAACTTATACATGGAGCCCTTTAGTTGGAAGACAATCATTTACTTCAATCCTTTATCTTAAGAACACTTTAGTACCACCGAACTAGCGACCGTACCTGAATACACTCACATGTCCTCGGTACCTCTATGGTTATCAAGTTGTGTGGATGTTTAATGACATCAAAAATATAAAGATGTTTTTATTCAATCTTAAATCTTTATATATCTAACCAAAATATGTTTATAGGTATATTGCATCCTCGGCCATTCGTCCTTCCAATGTGCTTTTTTGAAACGATTAACCTGGTTCAACTAATTGCGACTAAATATGGGTGTGAAACCCTGTTAGAGATTAAAAGGGCTTTACATCGAAGTAGCTTTGAGGGTAAAAAGGTATCTTTGATACATAATGTCATGCTAACCCACATAGGATTGTGATATAATAATTAGGCAAATAACATATTTCAGCCATATTGAAGCTATATTCAACTCAGGTTCATTCTTACATGACGACTTTCACTTAAAATCCCATGTGGTAAATGAACCAAAAATATCAATATCCCCATCTTTATGTATCTTTTACAGTTTGCTGATTGATAACAAATGCTATAAACATGTGTATTTTTCTCATTGTTTTCATTATTATGACAAATATTTGCTTTATATTATTATTGCTTAAAAAAACTCAATAAAAATAATATTTGGATATTTTAAATATCATATTATATTGTTTGCTTTTGAAATATAGAATACCAAATTAAGGTTTAAAGGTCTACCTTATGTACCAACATTTTCACAGGAACTCCAAACATAACTGCATTAGTTGTCAGACCATCCTAGTTGTTTATCAACACAATTTGACTTTTAAAAACAATTTAGAGTTTTCAGCTTCCCTAGAAAACCAGAAACATAATCAAGGCATATGAATACCTTGGCATAGTTTTCGTCAGGTGAAGGGATTTATTTGTAATAATTGAAATCATTATAATGTTTTGCTCTTATTGTACTATGATATTTGGTTGCCCATTGAAAGCTGTCATGTAGGTGCTCAATTGGTTTACGCGGTTTACAGGCCACATGAAAACAAAATCAAAACACAAAACGAAATCAAATGATCTGAAAGTTGTTTTTACCACTGTTTAAAGCCTATTTTCCCTACAGCTTTAAGAAGATAAATCAAATGATCTGAAAGTTGTTTTTACCACTGTTTAAAGCCTATTTTCTCTACAGTTTTAAGAAGATGCTCTACAATCGACTCAGCAGTTTTTCGTTTTTGTTCTAAAGAAAACTTAAATTTCAACAACTAAGATTCTAACTTATTTGTTTTTATCTTTGAAGAACAACTTGAATTCCACCAAAAAGATTCTGACGTAACAAACTTTCTCCAAGTCACGTCGTTTATTGACGTCCAATTGACGTTTAAATACAATACCAAAAATCGAACAGGTTAGGTTCCTTTTATTTGTTTTTTTATCTATGAGAACATTTTTGTTTGCAAATAAATGTTTGTTGAAAATATTTCCTGTAAATATACCTTTGAGCGTTGTTTATATTAGTGTTTTAGTTTTTAGTTGCCTGCAAACCGGTTTTCAAAGAGCACCAAAATTTGTTGACTGTTAGGACAGAGTGTTTTATATTAACTTCCTGAGTATTTGTTATTTAATGAATGACGCATGTTTAGCAATTATCCGAAAAGTGTTTTGAAAATTAAAACAAACGTCCAGCAAAAATGATATTAGATTGATATGAGTTTCATCAATATTTTTCATGCAATGGCTTGAATAATTAAATGTGTAATTGTGCATTTGTAAATATGTATAGGTTGCGTAAACACATTAAGTATTTTAGAAAAATAATATCTCTGGTGACACATGATATAACTAAAGACAAATTAAACAAATAAACAAATAATCATGTTATAAAGTATAAAGAATACTATTCCTCGTATTATAAAATTTTGTATCAAAAACCAATCGTGCAAAAAATAATGGGAGTGCTTAAGTGAGCTATGTAATCTTTAATATGATACCACACATTCCACAATTTCCAAGTTTCCAGAACAAACAGCGTAATAATTAGGAGTTCGTGCGATAACCTATGGAGTCTGCTTTGAATGTTTTTGTATGTGATTCCCGGGGATGCCTTAACCCTATGATATATATCTATTAGATTATGTATTTGACTGTGTAAGCATCCCATTAAACGGCAACTGCCTTGATATCACAGCCATCACCTGATACATTATATACATATGGGTAAAGGAAGCTGTCACATGGCAGCTAACCCACTTTGCAACAACCGCATGTAAAATTAAAAAAAAATAAGCTAAAACATTTTTCGATTTACAATTATAGTAAAACCTCTTTCACGAGTATCACATGATGAAACGAGATATCATTGCGGTTGCATTTACTTAGCAATATCTTTTTTGCAAGCTTTTAGCCAATTATATCAGAGTGTAATAAACATGTTTATATTTGCTCTCATTTTCTTCAAACCTATTTTTGTTACATTTGTTTGGTAAAAAAAAAGACTGAAAAACACAGCTTTCACCTGTACCCATGCCTTAAGGAAAAATGCATACATTCTTAGTGACAAAGATTCTCATGTAATGACGACCTATGTACTATTTTCTCTAAAGGGCACAATATGAGTCTTCTTGGTAAAGGGAAAAGGGAAAATCGCAGAATCCGTGGATTTTAGAGGGTTTCTGTTGTTAGAAACGGTTCCTGTTTTAGGTCAGTTTGTGACAACAAGAAGAACTGAATACAAGCCTAAGGCGAAACGAGAACACAATCACATCAACAATTGTTACAAATGTGATAACATCTAAGACTTGATATTTTCTGTTTTGTTAGGATAACGTGATAGCTTGCAAGTAAATATGTCTTGTCGTATTAAACATTTCTAAATATCTACATCTAAAATAGCCCTGTTTTCTGTTAAAAGGCCAGCAAGAAATATTTACCAGCGAACTAAATCACAAAATAAGTCGCCGGTACTCTTCTAACATGTGCGTGATCATATAGCCATTTTAAGGGTAACCTGGTTTTTAATCCCTTCATTAATTCTACATATTTTCTTCAAGTTAACAAGCACAACACGCAATAACGCCTTATATATTGCATAAACTCTAATCGAAATGCTCTTTCTTGACCGCCCATTAAATAAAACCAGATAAAATATGATAATATTTTGACAAAAAAAACCGGGTCCAATTCCTTATAACCGCATATTTGTTCTCTATTGCTCTACTTCTGTTCAATCAAATGCTCGGTTCAAACAATTCTTTTGAACAGACCTTAAAGCGCCGCTGTTTTTCGTGTTTTTTGTCGCCTGTTTCATCAAAAAGCGTGATTTCAAGGAGCACCAACACATGTTGACTAAAACAAATTCATGCCATTTTCACTACCTGCCCTTACCGCAGAGAAGAGAGTTTTGTATATAGTACTTTATCAGTATGTGTTTGTTTATATTTCCTTCCTGCGTTTTTGTTATTTAATGAATGACGCATGTTCAGCAATTATCCCGAAATTGTTTTGAAAATTAAAACGAAAGTCGTTTAAAAATCAAGATATTAGATTGTTATGACGTTAGTCAATACAATTTAATAAATGCTTAAATAACTCACATTCTACGGTTGTGAAAATATATAGGTTGCGTTAACAAATTAATTATTTGATGGATAAACAGTATCATCAGTGGCAACACATGATATTCATCTAAGCCAAATCAAAATATTAAAACAAATTATTATGATATATAATAAGAATATAACATTTCCTTGCAATTCCCTAAACAATTTTTATAATGATTTTTGTATTATGATTTTGTATCAAATTAGCAGAAAAATAATAGGAGCACTTAAGCAAGGTATGTTATCCTGGATATCATACCACACAGTTAATAATTTCTAGTTCCCCAGAAAGACATAACTGAGAGTCATGCGATAACCTGTTGTAATTTCTTAGCATGCTATTGTACTTAGCTTTGTTAGCCATTTCTGGCGATGCCTCAACGATGTGATATATACCATATCATATATATATTAACTTATATACGGTTTACTTAGCATCGCATTAAATATCATCTACCTTGCTTCTCAAAATCATTATTTGATATATATTTATAGTTGTTTCACTAGACTTTTATTCGTGACAAACGGACATTACTGGTCTTATTTGCTAAATATAGCTTCTGTTAAAAAGACATCTGGCTGATCCGATTCCTCTGTAAGCACGGAATTAGGGATTGCCATGTGAAACATCCAATTGCCGAGGAAACCAGTGTCTCCAAAGCAGGAAACGTTTTGTCTTGCTTGATTTGTGTCCTTATGGGTAATAAATAATAGGGACACTTTGAAAGGGAAAATTGGACAATGGATAAATTGGGATTCTTACTAAGGATGTGTTGTTGGTCTTTTTTCTGCAGGTCCTTTATATAGCAAGGAGTCTAAATTGTTAAATTGTTAAAAAGAGTTAAATGTCAAAATACATTTTTTCTATGACCTACAATGCCAAAGAAATTGTTTGGTCAAACACAGTTATGACTTCTTAAGTGTTTGTTTCACGAAATTTGTGTTTGAATATCACAATATACATATAACATATTAGCATGAAAGTGAAATCATGACCTGATAATGGAAGACTACAAAAAATACATACTGTGCCTACCGTTCAGGATCTTTTATGGAAGGTTTCGATGTTTTTTTCACAAGGGTTCATTGCTACCTTGTACCCATCAAACATAAAGAAAGTGCAGCAATTAGGAAAACTCACTATCCAGCATCAAATAATGCAACGAATTAGCATAGTCGTTGCCTTTACTTTAAAACATCTTTTCTTGTCAGACTTTTAACCAATTACATCAGGGAGTGAAAAATATGTTGATATGTTTTATCATTTTCTTGGAACCTTATTTATAATGATATTGGTTTGGTAAATAAACACTAAATAAAAAAGCAATGTTTGATTTAACCTTTGCCCATGCCCTGAGAGGGAAACATACTTAGTGACAAAGATGCCTATTGAATGACGACCTACGTACCATTTTCACTTAAGGGCACTAGATGAATCTTCTCAGTAAAAGAGAAATATTTATGCTATTGGTATTGTGGTGGGTGTAAGAAGTTTTCTGCTGTAAGAAATAGTTACTTTTTTAGATCTGTTTGTGACAATAAGAAAAGACTAAGGCAACATCACAAAAAACGCATAAAAATATTATGTTATTATAAGATTGTATATGACATGATATTTGCTTTTTGGTGGGATACGATAAATATATTCAAACAAATATGATTTTTAAATTGAAATATTGCTCCAAACACATATATTTGCTTATATATTTCTTGACATAATACACTTAAATAAATTTTCATAGTTGATCTGTTTTGTGAAAAGGCCAGCAAAAAAATATTTACCAGCAAATAAAATTACAAAATACACATGCTAGTTGCTGAGTCCTCATGTTATCTGTGTGTGATCACATTATGTCTTTAGGGAAACCTGAAGTTTTAGGTTTACCATTATTTGTATCTAATTTTTATTGTTTCCAAATCTTGATATTCATATATGGTCCTATGATTAGACATATCATATAGATATTTTATTCACTATTTGTTTTCTTTAAATTAAAGTAATTTTCAGAAATATACAGGATAATGTATATGGGTACTGACCCACGTAAGCGCTTTACACTATCGTTACTAAATACTTATTATTCAGTAATGTATAAATGAATTGATTATCAAATATATCTCAATCGTAAAACACAATCATCTACCAGTTTTATTTTGTATTTGTCAACTTCCTCAAGAAATATGCGCCTTCCCACATGCACATTTCTTCCTACAGTTGATTTACACGCTTAATCGTGTGACTTCAAGATGGCGTTGCTTCTCAATACATCCCCAAAATTGAAATGCATTTTCGAGCGTTGAAAATCCAGCCAACAGTTGCTTGGAAACAGTTCATGGGTGCTCTTAGCAATGGCAGGTCCTTGACAAAACCGCAAGTTTCGTGATGTGTTGTCATGCACATAAAAAAACTTTGTCATTTAATTACATTTATATGACGCTATAGAAGTAGGGAATGTATGTATATGCACCTCATTTCAAGTGTTTGTGAGACATAAACATTTACTGTATTCTAAAATTATACAGTTTATAAGACCTAATGGTATAAATTATTAGGTTGCTGCAATGTCAAAATTAGGCGTTATACTGGTTACTCAAATTGACGTATAATTTCACAGCATTGACTATTTTGCATGTGTGGGTGATTTTAAATAAGAAAGTATGGGCTTTGACCGCTTACTTGCTTTTTGCAAACAATTTATCTAAGGTGACTTATAATCCGCTAAACTCAAAGGAAATACTTGTAAGGAAAATAACCGTCTGTGATAGGAGGTCAAAAATAACAACGTCTCTTGTTATCATGTTTAGCAAAACTTAGACTTTAGAGTTTAAACATTTTCATAAGAACATAACCTGCCATTCTAATTTCA
The DNA here is from genome assembly GCA_001703475.1 of Hydroides elegans. Taxonomy (NCBI): domain Eukaryota; kingdom Metazoa; phylum Annelida; class Polychaeta; order Sabellida; family Serpulidae; genus Hydroides; species Hydroides elegans. The sequence goes on from LQRL01019330.1 coordinate 47,361, forward strand.
AAATGAAAACCCGCCCGATCCGTGTCCACACAAAAGCGACTGATGACTTTAGAGTTTAAACATTTTCATAAGAACAATAACCTGCCATTCTAATTTCAAAATGAAAACCTGCCCGATCCGAGTCCACACAAAAGCGACTGATAACATTAATACGCTTGGATGATCACAAGTTTCATAGCATTATCAATTAGTCAGAGTGGACGAAGCTTTTTACAGCGTTGCCGTAACGTTGTATTAACAAACATATATTTCAAATACGATTTCGCTCATGCCTGCCAAGTTACGAACATAAACTAATTTCGTGCTATATGCAACGTTGCAAAGATAAGACAAGCACAAAAACAACATATATGAAGGATTTAAAATGATAATCACTGATAGAGTCGTGCGTTTTTTTAACATTCATTCTCCTTAGTAGTTGTCCTGCAATGCTATATTAAGGCAATAGACTACCTTAAGGTAATATACTATAATAAACTTGTCATAACAAAACAAGCAAGCATTGCATTTGTGATAATAACAGCAACGATAGCACTAATATGTCATTTAATATCGTTGTCCATCTATAATTGTTAAGGGTATTGCCTGGTCGCACGCATTTCTAACCCAACATAGAAAACGTTCGAGGCTAATCGTTGACCTCGAAAACGGTACCCTTTACAACTAAGACGCTATATGCTACACGCCACTGTAATACATAGATTGTGGCCATATCAGGGTCTGGCAACAATCGAAGCGTCTTAAGTTTTTTACATTTCATCCTACGTTCCAATGTATGCGTTATGGAACCCACAAATGCACAAAAATGCTAGTTGCATTTAAAAAGGACGTCGCGTTTAAGGTTTACCATGAAAAAGATGCATCGGAAGACGGGCATTGTTAAGGAAAAGTCGAAACAAACTTGAACTTTTATCAGAGATGTTAAATATAGATGATTGCCTAAATAAAAAAAAAACGTGGTTTCGAATTCTAGAAACTGATAAACTTATTATCGAGTATTATTTCATAGAATTCATATTCATATTTCTCTTGATCCATTTGATCCGTTGTGTCTTTATGCAATATCAACGACCAAAGTTATGTTAAGTTGAGATTGTAGTTATTGCCCTGAATCAATTCGGTCAAAATGAGAAATTTTCATGCATACATGTGTTTACGCTACCAGCTCAATTATTGCACTGAGGTTTGATATGTATCGTATATGATTCTAGGTCCGATTTTATCCTCCTTAAACTTAATATTTATCTTAACCTTTTCCATCCTTTTTATTGGGTTTAATACAATACAATACAATTTTATTTTTATATAGCGCATATAAGGATTTACATATATGCGCTTTACAATTATAAATTCTAAAATGCTTTACTGAAATAAAAGGTTTTAAAAGCAGATTTGAATTTCACCAACGATTCAGTTTTTTTTTCAAAGAATTCGGAAGTTCGTTTCACACTTTTGGTCCCGATCTACTGAATGCTCGGTTTCCCAACGTTGTTTGGTTTACTGGGGGTATAACTAACATGAGTTCTGATGAAGAGCGGAGGTCCCTCGCTGGAATATGACGTTGAATTAGATATTTTAGATAGTTCGGCGCTTGACCATAGACACATTTATGAACAATGGTTGCGATTTTGTATTTGATTTGGTATCGTACCGGTAACCAGTGTAACCGTTTCAAGGTTGGGGTAATATGGTCACTTCGGGGGGTTGATGCTACTAGCCTTGTCGCTGCGTTTTGAACATTTTGCAATTGTTTGATGCATTTATCGGGGAGAAACGCTAGAAGCGAATTGCAGTAGTCCAGCCTACTCATAACATGGCAAGCATTAGTCGTTTTGCAGTATCCTCGTCGAGATGTCTACGAATGAGCCAGGCCCTCCGAATATGAAACCGGCATGCTTTCGTTACATTCGATATATGCTCGTTGAAATTCAGAGTAGAATCTAACGTGACACCGAGAGTAAGGTAAGGGTAATGGTAAGGTTAAGCTCAAGTGGAACGGAAAATATGGGTCCTGATCCATGCCAGATGACACACCTTCATACGCAGCTGCGATAAGAACCGTGGTGATTGGATTCAATTCATCACTTGAATTATATGTTTACTATTGACAAAACATTCTCTTGATACACTTACGTATTAAAATTTTCGATTTAAAGGCAGTCAATAGGTTTTAGCTTCAGTTTTTATGTTATATAGTTGATTGCAATTTAGCAGCATAGATTTATCTTACTAAAATACACACATAACCTTGATGGTTCCATGTTTATTCTGAAATGCGACGATATATTACTTGTTTTTTGTTTTCGCTTTCATATGATTCTACAACTTCAACGCCTCTGACATAAAATCTCATTACTGCTATTGCATCCTTGGTTTTTCCTTCCAATGTACATTTATAAAAACGATTAACATGGTGTGATTATTGAGGATTTGCGACCAAATATGGGTGGAATATCTTGTTAGATATTGAAATAGCTTTAAAAAGAGGTCGATTTTTCTTTTTTGACACAAAATAATTGATAAATGTTTTAACAAATAACATATGTTTAAATCTCAATTACATTTTACATGACGAAAGCCATATTCCCTCTAATTAAGGACCTATTAGGATAATGCCGTTATCCCATTCCATCTTTTTTATTTGCAAAGTACTTAATTAAGAGATAAAAGTCAAAACTGGGAATTTCATTATTAAGATACGATTTGATGATAGACAATAAATGTGATTATCATTTATATTAATCATTGTTTCCATTATTAGTATAATAACAAATGTCATCGTTACAAATAGTATCATTCTTATATGTCCGTTTTATCTGTAATTATTGCTTCTTTGTTGAATGAGTGGTGTGGTTTGATACAAATATCTTTGACATGATCAATGTTATCTTGGCATATTTTCCAAACATAATGGTAATAGTTTTTTACCTAGTAGTTGGCCCACTATTGTTTTCAAAATGCTGCAAATTAATTTGATTTTTTTTTAAGTTTTAATTTTCCCTAGAATAAAACAAAAAGCATCAACAAATGTAAAGTATGCCTTGACATAGTTTCGATAAGCTGAAGGGCTTTATTTGCAATTGTTAAATTCATTATAATGTTTGGCTCTTAGTGAACTTTGACGTTGTCCGTTAAAAACGGCGGGTGGGTGCTCAATTGGGTTTCTGGGTTTTCAGGCTTCATTAAAACATAATAAACATAAATGATCTAAACAATTTCATCACTTTGACTTGTTTTAAACTAGAATTCTAACAACTAAGAATCTAATTTAACAAAATAAGTGTTTTGCTTAAAGAAAAACTAAACTTCAAAAAACATATTTTAACTTGTCGAAATTCGTCAATGAGTTTTGCCATCAATTGACGCCGAAAAAGGCCGTATCAATAGAACGAAAAAAAAATCAAGCATGTTCAGTTTTCTTTTGTGAGTTTTGTTAGTAATTTTTATCCATAACATTGTAATGTTTGCGAATAGATATTTGGTGTAACTATTTCGTGCAAATATACCTTCAACTCTTCAACACAAACCGAGAATTTCAACGAGCACCGACACTTGTTGACTAAAGCAAAATCCATGACATTTTTATGTCCTTTCCTGACTGCAGGAAATCCAAAAAAGTGTGTTTTTATATATTCTAGTTTGTTATGATGTGTTTTATATTGACATCATTAGTATTTATTATTTATGAATGACGCATGTTTAGCAATTATCCGAAAAGGCTTTTAAAAAGTAAAGTAAACCTCATTTAAATAATAAAATAATAGAGAATCGTGATGTTATGCAATGCAATTAAATTAAGGCTTAAATTAATATGTGTGTATTTCAGCGCTTGTTAATATATGTTTAGGTTAAAGTAAATTATTAAATGTGTCTTAAACAATATAATCAGTGGTTACACGTGATATCACTAAAGACTAATCAAAATATTAAAGTAAGTTATGTTACTTAATTAGAAAATACTATTCCTCTTTATATACATTTTTGTATCAAAAACCAATTGGGCAAAGAATTAATAAGAACGATTTAGTGAGATATTAAGTCCTTGATTTGATACCCCACAGTTATTACCTTCAATGTCTTTAGAAAGACAGCATAAATCGTGCGATAACCTATTGCGTTTTCTTAGCATGTTATTGCACTAAGTTATATCAGTAATTTCGTGTGATACCTCAGCCATATAATAGTACAGGTACACTTGTTAAGTATCATCTATTAAATGACAAGTTCCTCACCTCACAACCGCCTATTTATATATAAAGTTATCAACTCTTCGTGACAAACAGACGCTAATTGTCTCATTTTCTAAATTCAGTTTCTGTTAAAATCCCACCTGGCTGATCTGATTTGTCTTGATGCACAAAATTAGATCGTAATGCGACGAATTTTGAATGGCTGAGGAAATCTGTGACTCCGAGGCAAGAAACATTTTGTCTTGCTTTATTTGTGACTCTTGTTGGTGATATTTAACAAAAAAATAAGGAGACTGTGAAGGTGTTCCAAATTGGAAGATGGATAATTCGGCTACCTTTTTAAGAATGCGTTGTAGACACTTTTCTAAGTATATGCCCTTTATATAGCTACGAGTCCATGTTGAATGTCAAAACAAAAAATAAATATATGAAGCCAAAACTATGCTTGCTCACAAACTGTTATTATCTATTTCATTATAAACATAGAATGACTCATTGAATTAGTGGACAATCAAAACAAATATTCTGGTTCGCCGATGTTTTGAGGTTTCATTTTTAACTGAAAAGTATGCAATTAATGGAAAATGTAGGTGTACTTATTTGATATTTTGACACAAAATAAAATCTTATACTCTTCAGAATATCATGAGATATACCAACTTTAATATGCTGGGTGGCATTTATCACGTGACGTTGAATAAGACTTTATTCTGTGTCAATTTACTAAATCAATTCAACTTTAAATGCATCTATGAATGGAATAATGTTTGTGCTAGAAAGTATACTTTAAAACATCGGTAATGTTTAAATGTTAATATAAACTGTCTATTTATTCACGATTATTGTATATAATATAATATAATGAAACAATGATAGAATAGAAACTGAAAATTACAAATATAAAAACTTATACATACTGTGCTTACTATTGACGATATTTATTGAAGGTTTCGATGTTTTTATTTTTCACTTTGTTTGTTCGCTATCCACTAAATTACAGCAGTAAGAAACAAACTCAAAAACAAGTATCAAATGATGTAACTCGATGACATAGTGGCTGCATTTTCTCAGCAATATCTTTTCTTGTCAGGCTTTTAACCAATTGTACCATGGGGTAATTTTCTCTTTTTTCTCTTATTTCCTAACACCTTATTAATACTCATATTAGTAAAATGAAAGTATATTTAATAGGAGAAAAAACAAGGTGCAGCCTTAGCCTTTTATGAAGCTCCTAAAAAATGCACACATTCTTTGTGACAGGGATGCCCATTTAGTGACGACCTACGTACTATTTACTACATAAAGATACTAGATGAATCTTCTCATTGAAGGGTAAATATTTATTATTACAGATTTACTGAGTTTTAGAGGTTTACTGTTGCTCGAACAACAATCTCAAATCCAGGTCTGATTTGACAAAAAGAAGAAAGGGAGATTAGTTTAAGGCAACACGAGAAACAAATGGAATCACACTGATTTCAAAATGAGATTAAGGTATACAATTGAAATGTGTTGTTTCTAGAGGAAAGCTTGACAGTTGTCAAGTTCATTTAAAGCAAGCCTTTAATGTATTGTCCGATGTTAGGCATGTACAGAGGGCATTTATGAATACCTATATTTATCTTTATAGCTTGGCATCGTGCGGGCGTTTGGGCGTGCACACTATAGGTTTTAGCTTGGACAATTATTTGATGCGCTCAGGTGTACATGGAAATGAGCTCTTAATAATCATGCAATATTTCTAGCCCGCTAAGTATGCCTTAACAGTTAATATAAGCTTTCAACTATAACAGTTCCTTTTCAATCCTTTTGTAGATTGAACCTATGTTGGATTGACAGTTTTTTATTGTGTTTTTCATAGCCGGGTTTGTTTCCCTCATAATGAGAATTCATTGCATTCACTACTTATATGAATCATACAAATTATCTTATCTATTTGCAAGAGAAAGAGTAAAATAATTAAGTGAAGATTTTTTAACACTCTTAGTTTATTTTCATTAGCATAAAAAGAGTTAGTATAATGTATCTTAATGTAAGTATAATTATCTTAATGTAAACGTGCGGGCGTTTGGGCGTGCACATTATATTTAAATACAAAAAGACACTTCGATATTCCAGAATAAATATGTATGGAGTCAAAGTTAATATATCTTATAAAGGGTATAGAATGGGTAGCAAAAATTTTGATTGTGTCTCTGGTTAAGCAATAATCGAGGCATTCTAGCAAAATTATGAATATTTATGCATTCTTTAAATGCATCAACATAAGCATGCAGCGTGCGGGCATGCGCAGACCCACACAAGCGTGTAGGCGTGCGAGCATGTGGGCGTGCGAATTTGGACAAAAATTATTTTAAACGTTGAGTAATAAGTGGCCTAAAATACAACTATGACCAACTTTATTAGAAAATTTGAAATTGGCATATATAAATAATTTAAAGCCGCGTTATAACACATAAACGCATTAATATTGCTTAAAACGCTCTTTTTAAATAAGCAGAAAATCAAAATTACTATGATTTATGCAAACGGGGCTTCGTGGTACTAATAGCCAGGGAATACCAGATAAATATATGAATGATTTAAGATATAAAATAAACGAATTTGGAACAAATACACAAGTTTGATACAGATAAACAAACTAAATACGAATGAAATATTAGATACAAATAAAGGAATAAACAAATTGCATGCCAACAATCAAACAAACGAGATAAAACTCGTTTATTTGAAATAAACACCCCTTCAATGGGCAAAACAGAATGACAAACTAATTATTTATGTACACTTCTTTCCAATAATATTGATGGACGCATTAGCACTGAGAAGACCAAGTTGAACTTGAACCAAGTTCGTTAATCTGTTGAACATTGGGACAATGCTGTTTAAATTAAAGCGGATATATCTTGGTTTCAGATCTGTTACAAGAAACAGTCCAATTTAAATTAAGAAGAAATTCATTAAGCACATCTCACCATGTAAGGTGCATAAGTTGCCATCTCAAACGTGACTCTTGCGCTAGAGCATGAATATCTTAGTCGTGAAAAAGTAAGATGTAAATGAATAAACGAAATTGATACAAATAAACGAAATTGATACAAATATACAAAATAACTAGAATTAAACAAAATGACAAATTTGAAACGAATCGACACATTTGTTACTATCAAACGAAATAACAAGTAATAAATAAAGAAAATATTGATAGTTAAAATAGAAGTGACTAGAAATAGATAAACCAAAATATCAGTGTTAAATAGAAGGGGCTTAAACTGCAAGTCTAAACACATACAGAAGCGCGCATACTTAAGCGTCCATTTTTCTTTGCGTTTCGGCGTATTTGTTTGTGTTTTAAGCATTCATTGCTTATTATATTATCGATTTGTGTAAGATATTTTTGCGCTTAAAATTTATCCTTCAAAATTTTAACCAATAGGGTATCCTTTTATATAATATACGTTCGCTATCGGAGTCAAAAAGCGCGAGCGACCGGTTACAATGGAATTAAAGCGATCATAAGTCTAAACTTAGAAAATAAAATATTGTACCAGCACGGTTAACCTCTCACAGTATTGTAAGTTCAAGATGCAATAACACTTACATGTATTGTCACATTTTTTGCGATGAAACATTAAACATTGTCAGGTACAATAAGACAAGGGCTTATATTTCAATTTACCTTTTTTTCTAGTGTACTTGGTTTTTAACTCACGAGTTGTTGTTGAAAAAAAATACATGTAAGAAAGTTGATGCGTAGGCTTATCAGCAGCTTGGAAATGAAATGATACACATTTGATATGAATATGACTCACATAATAGGTACAAGGACACATCAGAGAAAAACTAGACATTGAGTAGACCGATGGGTGTTATGTCACACCGCAAACAAAAAAACCATCAAGTGTAATATCCTTGCGTGCAGTAACCGAGAGTACTTGAAGGAAAAATACTCTACAAGTGTCATCTGTTAAACCTCGTTATTGGACGCGACCTCAAGACAACGTTTTAATACAATTCCATCAAATTATATATTTCAGGGAATCCTTTACGTTCCGACGTCGGATGAACGTCTTTTGCTACTTCCGACCGATAAGCTACGTCTTCGCAACGTCAATTCTATGTCCACGACTAAAACAACTGCCCGCAAACCCTGATATGGACCCGAATACCAAGTATCCCCTTTTAATTGATGTCATGATATCTTTAGCTGGGTGTTATGGTAGTTTTTGTTTTATGACGTGGGATCCATTTTGTTTATCAAAACTTATTCAGGCTATTTTGATTTATAAAAAATACTCCTGACTAGACCAGCCACCTTGTCCTGGAGCTGTGTATTTTGATATCGTTTCAGGAAACAAGGTCAATCTATAGGTTTTACATATTTATTACAATACGTTCCCTCCTATTTTCAAGTTCTAATAGCATGCAATCGTACTTTGCTTTTTTCAGTGATTTCTGGTGATTTATCAACCATCTAGCATATATCAATTAATTCATAATCGGTTGAGCTAGCATCCCAATAGACGTCAACTGTCTTGATCCCAGAGTCAAACAACATATATATAAAGGTGTGTAGCTCTTCGTGACAAACGGATGATAATTGTCTCATTTTCCAAATATAATCAATGTTAAAAGACACACCTGGCTGGTATATTTCCTTTTGCTGTATATAATTGGATAGATTTCTGAATTTGTGACATTGATGATATTTAACAAATATTAGGAACACTTGTAAATGGCCAGATTGGACGATGGATAAAACGGGTACCTTTAAAAGACCATGCTGTCGAAAGTTTTGTATGAAGAACATTGATATAGCAAAGAATCCTTCCAAAATGTCGAAACAAGCAATCTAAAGATAATCTTAGAATGGCAACATACCTAGACTTCTATATGGTCGACCATGCGGTGTATTTTCAAGATTTTTGTTTCTTGCACATCAGAAGAGGGCATCCTGATTTGTTTAAACCTTTTTTTACAAAAACATTGGTTTGATAAAACACACTGAATAAAACTACAAAACCTCAACCTTTACCCATGCCTAAGAAAATGCACATATGCTTAGTGACGAGGATTCTCATTTAATGACGACCTACGTACTATTTTTACTTAAGGGTACTAGAATAATCTTCTCAGGAACAGGAAAATATATATGTTATTGCATATTCTGTTTAGAGATTTTCTGTTGTTAGAAAAGATTCCAATATAAAACGTGAAAGTAGTCTGGTACGTAAATATATATATCAAATGTAAAACGAGTTGCCCCTGGTATTAAACACATATAGAATAATTGTAAATTCGTTTTTATTCATTCATACATTCATAATGAACACTTAATTATTTAAGTGCGGACGTTCGGTAAAAAGAAACAACTTAAACCACAGTAAGTTTGTTTTGAGATTTTAAATTTTGAATCATTCTGCTATCTTATTAATAAATGAAAAAAAAATGAAAAAAATATATAAAACAAATATAGATGTACCTACATGTGTTTTGTACACGTAGGCAGTATTAATATCTTCATTGACAATTATTATCTAATATAATCATACATTATCTATGTCTTAATTACTCTTCCTAAAATAGCAATCAGTAATAAATAGCATTTTTGGGTACTGCTTCATAATGCACCGACCGGTTTCAAATGACGTTTTTCAAAGTCAAACGTTTAAGGTTTGTGTGGTAAATTACTCTTGTATTTCTTTTAAACTTAGTTTTAGGATATTTTTGTATTAGTATATTCCCGGAATCAATTGATTTTAAACACTCTATAGTTATGGTAAGATTATTATGATGCATAACCATTTGAACGAATGTGAACGAAATGAATCATTGGAAATGGTAGAGTCAATTGTATATTGTGTTTTTGAAATACTCTCTTCAGAGGATATGAATTTTCCAACTTGGCCGACTTTGTCTTATCGGAAATACATCATTCGTTTGCATATTACTCACCTCAAAAGGAGCCGTTTGACTTTGGTGCATAACCACGTGACGTTAGGAAAAGGTTTTGTTTCGTTCCTCTATATATCCAAGCGAGAATAAAAATCAAAGAGTTGTTAGGGACAAGTTGTGTGAAACGGAATGCTCGTCTATAATGGCGTATTCCTAGTCAAGTCGGAAGTGTCTCTATTTGGTACCATGCACCAGCTTCGTTGGCATTCGATTACATTTTTGTGACCATATATAGGTGCTTATGGGGATAGCTGTATGTGCATGTATATGCTTCTTGGTCGACATTGAAAGGTTTTGTATTCTGAAGGTATGATATGTTTAAGAGTTTTTGATATATTTTATAACTTTGCTGCCTCATCAAAATTAGGTATTGTACCATTTTCTCAAATTGACGTAAAATTTCTGAAATTAAAAACTAGTTTACTTGAGGGGATGGTGGGTTTTGACCGCTTACTTGCTCTGTTCAATGTTAATGGCACACACATTATATTTGGTTTTCCTTTAAAAATATTGAACTCAATTGTAAAGGAAATAACAATCGGGATGTGATAGGAAGTAAGAAATGAGAACATCCCTTGTTTTTCATGCTTAACGAAACAGTTATAATAGCCAAAGGTATTTGACTGTAGCGTTGTGACATTTGTTAATATCAATAACCTGTTATCTTGATTTAAGCTAAAGATCCATCCGACGAACGCGACCTATAATGATAATACGGTCTAGACACGCGCGTAAAAGGTTTTTTTACTCATTTTTTCCTGGCGAACGAAGAAGTAACGACGGTGTTTCAATGTAACCGTGAAGTATATAGAATTATAAAACATACTTGTCAAATATGGTTTCGGTTACAGGGTAACAACAACTTAATCCTATCTTGTCATATGCAATTTCACAACTATAACAACGTTGATTTTATCGATGGGGGGAATTGTGTTTTTGCACATTGAAAACGGAAGCAGTGCATGCCCATTTGAATGGCAGTGATATCGCTGATCTCAGAAAACGAGATAAATGCAGTAACCGGTTTCTGACCTTTCATTCTCCTTAGTGCTGTTTTGTTTGTGTTTGCGCGTTAAGAGTTTAGCGTGTATTTATTAACGGTTTTTAGCGTCTATGCTATTACCGTTTAACAATTGAAGGACTCCATGCTATAATGTGTTAAGTCGACTTATAATGTTTTACAAAAGTGTCACATAATCATAGATCCATTTTATATGCATAAATTTTACTACAAAATTAATTTGATCATAAGTATTTCATCCGTTAGTCACTTGCCAATATTTATATGAATGCCCAATATCAAAACATTCAATGCCTCTTTTCCCAAAACGGCAATTTCAGACCCAACACAATGTGGCACGGAGCCCTTCAATTGTAAACGGAGAAATGCGTTCATCGCCAATCTGTTTATCATTATAGGTTTATGCATTTATCATATATGCGTTTGTCATGAGAGGTTAGAGGTTCGAAATACATGTGACTGTAGATTATGGTTTAAAAATGAAACTTAAAAAAACATATAAAAGCAAATTTTATGTTATCAGACAACCACTCTCGTAGTGCTGTAAATTTTAGGACTAAGTGTTGATTAAGTATGATCTATTATTTGTCTTTACATTTTTCAATTTTATTATGAAACTCTTATTCGTGTATATTTTCATTAATGTAATAAAGACTAAACGAAGTACAGTAAAACTATCACTCATATTTCTATTTACTTTTGTTCCACTATTATATTGAGTTGCTAACTTATCTTAAGTAGTTTTTAAAATCATACGTAGCGACAACTTGATGCGTAGGTTTGCTAGAACTTCGAAATGAAATGCATATCCGTTTGATGTGAATATAAGTCACGGAATAAGTGCAAGGTCATACTTCAGCAAAAAATAGACGTTGAGTAGACCGATGGTTGTTATGTCACACCGCAAACAAAGTCCTTGGAAGAGTGGAATACTCTTGCGTGTAGTCACCGAAAGAACTTGAGTGAGAAAAACTCTGCAGGTGATATTTTTTTTAAACCCTGTTATTAGACGGGATATTCAAAAGACGTTCTAATACTGTGTCATCCACTTAAATATGTCCGGACATCCTTTTTTGTCCAGACATCGGATGAACGTCTTTTGCTACTTCTGACCTCAATACGACGTCTTCGCCAAAAGTCCGCGACAAAAAACGCTGGGAAACTCTTGTATGAACCTTTATTACAAGTATAACGTTTAATCGATGTCGGGATATGTTGGCTGAGTGTTATAGTCGTTTTTATGCCGTGGTACCGATTCATAGTTCAATATTATAAAGGATCGTTCAGTCTATGTGGCTTTCGGGCATAAGGTCGAAAGGACCTTCTTATAATGTATATCAACGCCGATATAAGCATTATCCGATCTTGTCGTGAAGTTGCAATGATGTTGGTTTTTGTAGTCTGCAAACTAAAAATACGTCCAGGAACCATTAAACACGCCTATCTACCTTGCTCCACGTTTTTCCTGTAGAATGATTTTTGGAAACTACGTTTTAACATGTGCTAAATGTATTTATTATCTAGGTTTAAAGGTAATTGGATCCCAAACTCTTATATCCCAAGCTTATAATCTATATATCTTTCTAGATTTCGTATAGACAAGTCATGCATAAACATTAAAAGAATTCCAACCCAGCGATAGCAAAAGCAAGAGCGAGAGTGATTTGCACTTGTTCTGACTTTTTTCTAGCTCTCATTCTTGCTCTTGCTTCTGTGGGCGTGCTTACATATAAATATAGTAGCACAAGATATTTCTCACTCTAGCTCTAACTCTCGCTTCAACATAATATGGCCTCTGAGGTCAGGCATCACGCAGTGCAGTATCTTATAACAGTTACTCCCACCCTCATTACATTCTAGTTTTTAAGCAAAGCTAGTAGTTTGCTCACCGTTATTTTTTTTCAAATAACAAATCAATTTGATTTGACTGCAAAACACAACTTTGTTTTTTTTTGAAAACATGACAAATGGACACCTTGACATAGTTTCGACCAACTGAAGGGCTTTATTTGACATTAATATATTTTGTTCTTATTGCATTCTGACATTTGGCTGCCCGTTGAAAACTGTCAGGTGGGTTTTCAATTGGTTTTCGCGGTTTCCAGGCCACATGAAAAACAAAATAAACATATTCTATTCAAGATGCTTATTACCATCATTTAAAATGTGTTTTGCCTTTAGACGGCTCACAATTAGTTTTTGAAAAGATTACCATTTCACTGGACAAATGACGTGAGTTTGCTCAAATATATGTATATGTGAATGTTTTTCGGGCATAGTGTTATAACCCAACGTCGTCTTATAGCTGTGACGTTGATTCTACGTCCTTGAATAAGCAGGACTACCAAATTAGAGCTGCTTCTCGACGTTGCTTTGCGTTTAGCCGATTTGGTTGCATAATCTCATTAGTGTATAGTCACTGTTATGTTTATGACGGGATCCAAATAAGTGGAAGGATGAGGAAATCATAACAATTGTGATATGCCTTGTATAAGGGTGTTTTGGGGAGCAGTTCTTCATTATACACTATGTGAATACATTAATGAAACATGACTTCTTGTGACATCCATGACCTAATAGACAGTGGGAGCGACAAGAATCGCTACTTTTAAAGTATCACTTTGAAAAAATGGTATTTGTATGATGGTGAACAATATTATTGAAGTAACTGGTTTAATTAATCAAATGCAAAATGTTTGTAAATATTTATAAGTTGCGTGAACAAATTAATTAATTATTTGGTAAACAATATCATTCGTTGTAACACATGCTATTTTCTGAGACAAATCAAATTTACTATGTTTTATTATGTTTAATAATTATGATGCTTAATTTAACAACACGATTCCTCGTTACATACATGTTTTATCAAAAATAATGGAGCAAACCATTAACAGGCGCGCGTTAGTCAGGTATGCAATATTATCTATATATCTGATTATTATTTTTATTTAAAAATACATTTCCTCATTAAATACATGTCTGTATAAAAAAACAATGAAGTATCCAATATCAATAGGAGCGTTTTTAAGGTAGGTAATCCTGGATATGATACCACACAGTCACCAATTTCCAGGTCTCCAAAAGACAACGTTTTAATTAAAGGTTCGTGCGATAACCCACAAAGTCTGCTAAGCGTGCTGATTTGCTTATAGTTGTGTCAGTGATTTCGTGTTATACCTCAACAATATAATTAAATATGCCTATAATAATATTACCTATTATATTGAAACCACCTCATCCCACAACCAATTATTTATATATGGATTAGTTCAGCTCTTCGTGACAAACAGGCGATAGTTATCGCATTTGCTAAATATAGTTTCTATTGTTAAAATGCAGATGGCTGGCTGATCCAACTCCTCGACAGTGTTTTATCGATGGAGAAATTGTGTTTTCGCGCATTAAAACGGAAACGGTGCATACTTGCTTGAATGACAGTTATATTGATAGCCAGAGAAGACAACAGAAATAGAATGACCGGTTTCTGACCTATTTGTTCTCCTTAGCGTCATTGTATTTGCCTTTGTGTGCTAAGAGTTTATGGTTTAATTGCTTATCGTTTAAAGGGTTGTGTTCATGTTTTATGCGTTAAGTTTAACATAGATCTACGTGTAGAATGTTATATGGCTTTTGAGTGTATCGGTTTAGCCTTTGCTATGAGGAGTTAAAAACGATAGCGACCGTAGAATGAGGATTTTAAATTATAATAATTACCTAGTGTAAACATCTTAGGCCATCATGAAAACACTATTTTTGTTCTTAGGGTCAAGATATTATTTTAGGTCGTTTGATATATAAATTAATATATTCAAAAATATTTATTATTTTTAAGAATTAATCATAATCTGTATGTTTTTAATTTTGTTTTATGTCCGATAATACAACGAGATAGCCAATAATTAAACAACATTCATGTCCAAGGAATCGAAATGTTCGAAAACGTTCAAAAAACGTTCAAAATGCTCAAAGGTTCAAACTATAGTTTAAACTTAATATTTTTGATATTTTTAGATAGGCTGCATTGGTATGGATATCTTTTGCTGAAATATTCCTTTATTTTGAAAATATTGATGTAAATAAATACTCTTTGAACCTTTAAACATTTTGAACGGATTTTCTAACCGGGTAGGACTTGTCTGAAAGACTTGCCCATCAACCTGTTGTCAAACCTCTCAAATGTGTGTGTTATTTATTTGAATGCTTTACATTGTATACATTTATGGGTCTCTTGTATTTTTGAACATTTGAACGTTTTGAACGCCTTCACACACTAAGTTACAAAATTAATTTGGTATTAATATTTTAACTTTGACCGAAATTTCAAAAGAATATATATTTACATGTCTCTCAACTTTGAACATTTGAACGTATTTTGAACGTTTTCGAACATAGCAAATCCTTGGACATACCTCTTAAACAAGAACCTACATTTCAATTAATTTTTTTCACGTTATTCATGCGTTGTGGACTTATCTTTAGTAGTTTAAAAAAATCATACGCAGCTACAACTTGATGCGTAGGCTTATCAACACTTTTTAATGATATGCAAAACCGCTCGATATGAATAGGGTTCACGGATTAAGTGCAAGCGCCATACATAAGCAAAAAATAGACGTTGAGTAGACCGACGGATGTTATGTCACATCGCAAACAAAAAGCCACAAAGTGGAATATCCTTGCGTGCAGTAAACTGAGAGTACATGGGTAAGAAAAACTCTGCATGTGACATTTGTTGAACCTCGTTATTGGACGTGACATCAAGAGAACGTTCTGATATGTGCCCATCAAAAATATAGGTCTCGACGTCATTTGACGTCTCGACGTCGGATGGAAGTTGTTACATTCATCTTCGGCGCGATGTCTGCGCAATGTCAGATATGCGTCAACAACGAAAAGGACGTCCGGAAATATCTCTTGATAATAACGCCGACTAGGCAGGTCCATTCCATTGTGCCAAGGTATCTTTATTTATAATTGAAGAAATATGGTCTAGCTCTTTGAACGAATAATACTTTTGACTAGGACAGCCACGTCGTCCTAAAGCAATGTCTTTCATTAGGGAAAACAGTCACCATATTAATTTTATACTTTTTTTTTGTAATATGTGTTCTATCGGATCAAAATTACATATATTAAATCCCCATATCAAACGATTGCCTAAGGCTCTAGTAACATTGGAAAAATGAGCATTTTAAGGAGCTTCAGTTAACTGCCACAACAATACATAAGCGTCCATTTTTCTTTGCGTTTTGGCGTTTTTGTTTGTGTTTTATTGTTCATAGTATAGCGTGTATACATTTTTCGTTTAAAGATGTGTGTCAGCTATTTTTGCGCTTATAATTTATCCTATAGGTTATGTGGTTATATATTATGCGTTCGACATCAGAGTTAAAATGTGCGAGCGACCGTTTATGATGGAATTAAAGCGATCATAAGTTTAAACATAGAAAATGAAATATTGCCCCAGCACGGTTAGCCTCTCACAGTGCTGTAAGAGCAAAAATTTGATATTGCTTTTATAATAAACCATTTTTGTTATAAAACTTGCATGTATTATCAATTTTTAAGCGATGAAACATTAAACATTGAGGGAAGGTACACTAAAACAAGGACTTATATTTCAATTTATCTTTTTACTAGTGTACAGGGGTATTAACGCATGACTTGTTGAAATATATATATATTAGGAAGTTGATGCGTAGGTTTACCAAAACTTCGAAATGAAATGTATACCGGGTTTGATATGATTATGATTCATGGAATAAGTGCAAAGTCATACGTAAGCAAAACATAGACGTTGAGTAGACCGACGGATGTTATGTCAACCGCAAAAAAAAACTCATAAAGTGGAATACCATTGCGTGTAGTAAACCGAGAGTACATGGGTAAGAAAAACTTTGCAAGTGTCACATGTTAAACCTCGTTATTGGACGTTCTAATAATTATTAGAACGTTGATATTATAATATGGTTACATCATTATAAATACGTTTGATGTCTGGACGTCGGATGAACATTCATCTTCGGCTACGTAATACGTCTACGTAATTTAAGTTATGCGTCAACGAAGATGTCCGGAAATTTTATTATTTGCATAAATCATTGGTATAAGGAGACGTTTTGCCGGCCTGAAAGGTCTATGTCATTGTGCCTGGCGAATCAATTTGTAAAAAGAGTAGAAATATGGTCCGACTTTGTTCACGAATGATACTTTTGACTAGGACAGCCACCTCGTCCTTAAGCGATGTCTTTCATTAGGAAAAACAAAGGTTACCATATTAATTTTATACTTTTTTACTGTGTTCTACTGGATGAAAATTACATATATTAAATTCTCATTTCTAGCGATTGCCTAAGGATCTGGTAACACTGAAAAAAATGAAGGGAAATTTAAGGCGCTTAGGTGAACTCCCATAAAATACATACGAAAATGAGGCTTGCTAGGGAAATCAAGCTTCCTGAATTTTTCAGGGTTCTTATCATGTTTTTAATAACTGAGTGGATCCGATAATCTCAATCATCAATATAATTTGGTGGTCAATCATATTATGCGATAGCTAATTATTGTGAGCATTATCCAGAATATATTTCATTTAAAAAAAAACAATGTTCTTAAATATAAACTTAATATTGGAATAAAATAGAAAATAGGGACGCTAGGTCATTAGTTATTTATATGAGATAGGATTCTAATTTATTAAAATATTACATTGTTTTCTATTCAAATGATCAAATAAACGTAAAGTTAAGCGGGAAACAAAAAAAAAATAGGTTTTTGTGAATCTCACATTTGAGTTCATATCACAATTACGAAATCAGCATCGTGTTTGGTGACAACTTGACAGTAAAATACGGTAATACTGAAAAGCATTATAACTATGGAAATTAAAACACTGTTATAAAAACTGGTTCAAATGTTATTAATGTTTCTTCACTCAATTCCACATTATGGCAACCTAATCACTGCCTCATGAAGCTAACTGATAAAAATTGAATTTATGCCAATGATTTTTATCAAAGTGTGCCGTTCTATAATGACGGTTAAAAAAGTAAACATAATACTCCATTTTCTCAAATAAGATCCATTAGAGTTTCGTGGTGGTCTCATAATAGAATTCCACAACGGGAGGTGATGTTTCTGCAGTTATGATAGATATTAATTAGCCTGTTCTTTCAGTCTATTATAAATTAAGCTATAATAAAATATTTTGTTGGGTAAACCAAACACTGTTATTTTCAAAAAGTTGGTTTATTAACAAACTGTTTGTTGTTTTATATCAGAATTATAAGGCCTCTGCAGTCTGGGATCAAGTAAACCCACGGAAATCTTTACACCTCGATAAACGTGTCCTGTACTCATATTTGTCATTGAAAACAGTTCCTAGATCTAGATCTTTCCACGGATAATTTGATAGGTTGATTGGTGCGAAAGAATACTAAGAAGTCCATGATTTGACACAGAAACCTTCAAATAAGCATTCATTTCAAGAGTTGACGGTTGGCTCGACCCGTGTAATTAGGACACTTGTAATCATAGAGATACTCATTATATTTTTTTAAAACTTTTTTTCTGCTTTTTTCATGCAACAATTGCATCTAAGTTTATAGAAAATGAATGAGTAGGTGAATTTACCTTTAAAAAACTCTATCTATAAGAGCACCCCACGAGCTGTTCCCTAAAAAAGGGTGTTCCCCACCGATTTCCAGCTGGCTTGGAAATTAAAAAAAAAATATTCTGGCTTGGAGATTTGAGCAGTTTGAAATTTGTTTTTAATTTTCCAAATAAGTGGTGAGAGTAGAGGGATAGGATCGAATCCGTGCTGTTGGGTAAATAGTTCGCATTTTGTCAATCGCAAAACGTAAAAACGCAAAAATCGGTCAGGCGCTCAGTGTCAAACGAAGAACAATAGAAACGCATCTGCGACGCGAAAATCGGCCAGGCGCGCAGTGTAAAATGAAGAACAATAGAATCGCATCTGCGGGCTTCGCGATTGAAAAAACGTTCACTGAACGGGGGAGCAAAGGGGAGGTTGAATTTTTCAGCCGGATTAAGAGGGGTGCACTGTAAACGTTTTGAGTGTATATATTGTCCATAAAATCAAAAAAGTATCATGACATTTTCGCTAAAAAAGCAAGTGCAAGGAAAATCGCTGTCGACATGGAAAACTTTTATACTCCGG
>LQRL01019344.1:0-10388 GCA_001703475.1 Hydroides elegans
TCAGAATCGGGTCACATATTCCATATGATTTCAACTTATGAATTAACCTACGATGCGGGACCGTATCAAAGGCTTTCATAAAGTCTAAGTAAAGGCAATTAAAGGAACAGCTTTTCAATAATCGTCTAATTTTTACGAATCGATTTGAAAATGGTTCCAAATGCAAATGTTCATAAAAACTGGTATTACATATAAGTTATTCGACTTTTCAATTTTCACAAAAGGTGTTCCGCTCCGGATTCGAGCTGCCTAGATGAGCGCAATAAGGCCAGCTAGCTACAAAAATGGGAAAAAATTTTTGTACTATTTTTTTTCTAAATTTGATTGTTTATTGTATATTTCCATCATCAAGTAGTTTTATACTCAAATTAATACGTTTTAAAAAAATTGATCGAGGGTGCCCTTTAGTCGTTAGACCTAGCCCAGGTAGGTTGTCGATCACCGAGAAGCAGATATTTTATACACGTGTATAAAAACTAAGACGTAGTGCTACATATTAAACAGCAGTTCATGCCATATTATACATAAAAGGAAACCCTACTTGAAAAATCAATCATTTAGATTCGAACTTTGAAGGGAATCTCGAAAATGCTTATTTATCGATTCAAACTAGAAGTATTGGTTAAAATTAGTATCTGTTCGAAGTTAAAATTTCGGTCAAAACTATTCTCAATATAAATAAGCCTTTGATTGTTTTCCTTCATTACTGGACTGTCATGTTTTTGGTCAAAATTGATCCCCATATATTCCTCAAATTGGCTTTTCGTTGGGCATGGATAACGCTGGGCATGGATAAGTTTCGGGTCGTGAATGCAACACTTTATCCAAATAGTTACTTTATAAGTGAAAAACAGGAACCAAAATGTTTCGTTGTCTTGATACACAAGGATACAGTTGCAAGTCACGTGACAAAAATGGCGGTTGGAAGGTAAACAAGGAACCACGTTTGTGACAGCTGTACATATTTTGTTGAAAATACTGCATTTTTATGGTGAGCATTGGATTATCTTATACTTAATGTATATATGATGTGTATGACAGTCTTTATTACTTATGTTGCAAAAGTTTCCATGGCTTCCTTGAAATGAAATACCAACTTGACATTCTGAATCTTAATTTTGCCTCATGAAATGAGATAGGGTTTGTGCATATGACGTATCTGGTTGTCTGTCTGACCGTCTGTCCTTCCGACCCAGCTTCCTTGGTGTACCCTTGCTCCAACGTACGAGGCCTATTACATGGAGACATCCCCTTCGCCTTGTAGGGACCTAACATTTGGGGTCCTTCAGTTTCCGGGTGTCCGTCCGACTGTCTGTCCGTCCGACACAGCTTCCTTGGCTTACCCTTTCTCCATCATACGAGGACTATTAAATTGAGATATCCGTCATCGCCTTTTAGGGCCTTAACATTTGGGGTCCTTCAGTTTCCGGGTGTCCGTCCGAATGTCTGTCCGTCCGACACAGCTTCCTTGGCTTACCCTTTCTCCATCATACGAGGACTATTAAATTGAGATGTCCGTCATCGCCTTTTAGGGCCCTAACGATATGGGTCCTATAGTTTCCGGGTGTTCGTCCCACTGTCTGTCCGTCCTTCTTTCCGTCCAACTGTTTGTCCGTCTTTAGTCGATCTCTCGTTTAGACTTAAACCTTGAATGGAAGGTCGTAGAAACTTGTTCATTTTATCAAATGGTATTTTATGACATAATTATGTAATCAAAAATAGTCTTGACCGGATTTGTTGCTGGAATCGTTTGGTGGTTTACGTCACTTTCAAAGACTACGAGGCAGGTGTACGGTTAAACTTGTGTGAAAGACGAAACCCTTAACTAACATTAAAGAAACGTACTGGGATAAGTTCATGAGCTCGTGAGGGCGAAGGGTCACCAAGTTTTATGTAAAGTTACCTGCCACATTCAAGCAGGTATAAACTATAGACCCATTCTTGGAAGAAGCCACCTCAACGAGACATCGAGAAGGGGAATCAAGTCTTGCCATCAGTAGAGCTTGGGTCATCATACCAGCCAGCTGTTAGCTGTTCGATATCGGCTGTAGCTTTGTGATAATAGCCAAAAGCTGAATCATGCAAACCATAGTCAAGTCATGTATGGTGCATGGCCTATAAACCTCTTAGCCTAGTCAAGTCATGCATGGTTCATGGCCTATAAACCCCTTGACTAACTAATGTCATGCATGTTTCGAGGCCTATAAACCTCTTACCAAACCTATTGACCCCTAGACAATAGCTGTGCGATACTAGACAATAGCTGAACGATATAAGACATTAGCTGGACGATATAAAAAATTAGCTGATGGATATTTATTCGGAGCTCAAATATTTTAAAGTTTATTTTTTCAACATCGGATTTATTTATATTCAAATAATGTGGATGGATTGACAAGATTTTTTTTATTGTCGATAACGGTTTTACGATTAATTAATGAAATGCTTTTAGGATCGCTATCATAACCTTGGTCGACACTCCCACCAAACGGCTTTAGTATTTCTGCTGCTTCTTGATACTTCTTGCTGCTTCTTGATACTTTTTGTTCCTTCGTGATACTTCTTGCTGCTTCCTGATCCTTCTTTAATCTTCTTGCTGCTTCTTGATACTTTTTCTTTCTTCTTGTTCCTTCTTGATCCTTCTTGATACTTCTTGGTACTTCTTGGTCCTTATTGCTGCTTCTTGATCCTTCTTGATACTTCTTGATACTTCTTGGTCCTTCTTGATACTTCTTGGTCCTTCTTGTTCCTTCTTGATCCTTCTTGATACTTCTTGGTACTTCTTGGTCCTTATTGCTGCTTCTTGATCCTTCTTGTTCCTTCTTGATCCTTCTTGATACTTCTTGGTCCTTCTTGATACTTCTTGGTCCTTCTTCTTGATACTTCTTGCTGCTTCTTGGTCCTTCTTGATACTTCTTGTTCCTTCTTCTTGATACTTCTTGCTGCTTCTTGATCCTTCTTGATACTGCTTGATACTTCTTGGTCCTTCTTGATACTTCTTGATCCTTCTTCATACTTCTTGTTCCTTCTTGATACTTCTTGTTCCTTCTTGTTCCCCCCCCCCAAAAAAAAATTTTTTTTTGGGTTTAAACATTTTTTTTGGGGTTTAAAATTTTTTTTTTGGACGCCAAAAATTTGGCGACTTTTGGCGATTTTTGGCGACTTTTGGCGACTTTTGGCGACTTTTGGCGACTTCCGTTCTTCAGGTGCCTTAAGATTATCATAGTGAATCCCTATAAAATAACCAAATGCTGATCATTCCCATATACTTCCCATGTAATTTGAAAGATTAAATCGTTAATATCTCAGAATCTAGACATGATAGAGCGCTCTAACTAGTACCAAAATTTTTCTCTCATCATGCCCCTTTAATCTAGGTTGGTTTTGAAAAGTGTCCAAAAATGGCATTTTCAGGCCTCTATCTCTTCAAATAACGAAGTTAGCGAAGAAAGTCAAAATACGTGATCTATTTTCATGGTTTATGGGAGACATGGTGAATGTAAAAAATAAACAAAAATATACACTTGTGGGCAAAAGGTTCTAGTTTATTTGTGAGGGTTTTCTAAATTAATGAATAGAAATTAATCGAGTAAAAAAATAAAAACCACTTTTGTTGATATCTTTCGAAATATTAGGTTTTCATGGGTGATATTGCACAAAACGCTTTTAAATAAATTGAAATACTATTTTAAAGCATTTTTAATATTTTTGAGTCGATTGTACGTTTTCCAGATTTTACCATGTCGCGCCATTGCTATGCTGTTGGCTGTCCAAATGGAGACTACAAACTCAAAAGATGGGCTGGTATCAAGTGTCCAGAGCACCTTGTTTGGCAGGGAGATGATGGATGTTCATGCAAACCACCTTTTCGGTAATATATCATAAAACCTAGAATAGAGATTGTGATTTTGTGATTAAGAATTGTTGTTTTTTTGTTAAGACCTTGAGTTGGAATTTTGTAATTACATATTTAAGGCCTTGCTTCTTCTTTTGTTTTAGGTTGCATCTCTTGTGTTGCTGAAAACTCAATGCTGGTATATGAGTGTGCAGTTGCTTAATAAGTAAGCGCTTATAACCATCATTTCGTCCAATATTTCATTATGATTGTTTTCCATGTTGAGCATGTTATATTGAGGCTGTTTATTTTATCATTTTATAAATCGATGTAAATTCATAATAGCTTATCAGTATTGTTCTTTATTGTAACCCCATATGATATTAAATAATTTATTCAGTGTTATACTAAAAATATTCTAAAAATTCTTTATTATTACAGATTATACAGTTTTCCAACTGAAAAGGCTGACCCAGTGGGACGTTTAAGATGGCTTCGCGCGCTTAACAGAGCCGATCCAAACAACAAAATCAAGTTTTTGAATCCAACGAAGAGCATGCGCGTTTGTTCAGACCATTTTGCTGATGGAATGCCAACAGCAGATCATCCGGACCCAGAACTTCTTCTCTCTCCACATATGGATACAAAGTAAATCACATATTTACAGTATATTTCGACTTACATTTATTATGATTTGTTTTAAACTTGTGTATTAAATATGGTATTTTTTCCTTCTTTAGCGGTATTATAATTTGCACTGTTGTATTTTATGGACTCTTATATGTCATCTATTGTTTCGTTTTGTATATTTCAGAGCAAATGAAGAAAAAATCAACACAAATGCAGAACGGAAAGCACGTTTGAAGAAGCGACAACGACGGGACAGCGGATCCACACAGCCTACGACTGCAATACACGAAGAACCAGATCAAGCTTCTGAATCGGCGCCTATAGACGTTCCGATGCGATTGTACAATGCATTAAAGTTTATTGTGTTTGTTCTATTAGCCGTCATCAGAACAATGAAAGTGAATATAAACAAACAAATGCAGGTGAACAAAGTGTTGAATATAGAGAATATCAAACTAAACAAATGTTTGGTGAAGAATACGAGAATAAATTTATTGAATCAAAATGTTGTAGATAGTGTGTTGAAAACAGATGACGATGTGAGGTTTTTTACGGGTATTCGTTCCATTTCGCTTTTTACAAAATTACACGATTATATCGCGCCTATAGTAAAACGAAGGTGGCATGGACAAAAAAACCATAGCAAATTCAAAAGGCGCGTTTTATTTAATACACCAAAAAAGTCTGGGCCAGCGAGAAAGCTACATTCAGCAGAAGAATTTTTATTAACACTTATGAAACTGCGCCTAGGGCTTCTAAATAAAGATTTGGCTAAGAGGTTTAATATTTCAAAGACATTATGTACAAGAATATTTCATAGTTGGCTTGTAGCCATGCACGCCACAATCGGTAAAGCCGTTGTATGGCCTACAAAAGAGCAAGTTTCATCGTCAAAGCCCCGCAGATATAATCATCTACCGGACATTCGAGCGATTATTGACTGTACCGAAATTTTTATAGCAACTCCTAAAGATCTTAATTTGCAAAATGTAACATGGTCATCATATAAACATCACAATACAGCAAAATATTTGATCGCAGTGGCTCCTAATTCTAGCATTACATTTGTATCCGCCGGCTATGGGGGTCGGTGTAGTGATAAAGAAATAACTTTAGATAGTGGGTTTTTGGACAAATGTGACCCATATGACATGATCCAAGCTGATAAAGGGTTTAATATAAAACATGAATGTCAAGATCGGCTCTTGATATTGCAGTTGCCTCCAGGGCTGCGTGGTCAAATCCAAATGCCAAGTGTAGCAGTAGAAAAAACGAAAAGAATAGCAAATTTGCGTATACTAGTAGAACAGGTTATTCGTAGATTGAAAAATTTCAGAATTTTAAGTAACCAGGTTCCAATTACGCTAGTCCCGTACTTAGACAAAATGGTTATTGTTTGCGCTGGACTATGCAATTTTCAAGAGCCGATTTACAAAGATTAATGCTCATATATACTGTAAGCATGTGACAAACTTGTACTTAACGACAAACACATTATAAAAAAAATAAAATCATATCAATCTATACGTTTTGTTTTTATCGCTAGTTAGTCCTTTATTTCAAATTAAATGTCTCATAAATATGTAACGTGCACGTTGAATACCCAACTTTTAGAAAGAACAATTATCACATTTCCAGCTTTCGTGATCTAATGGAAGATTCCCTGGCATAATGTTAGCACAATTAGAATGAACCCATGATTTGCACAGGGAACATTCAATACTTGTTTCGGAATGGATTTTCGGTTCATCTACGCATTCTTTTTGACAAACATTACAAATATACACATGACGTATACACTTTTTGGTCAAAACGCCTTTGGTACCTTTTGTCTTTTTAACATTATCTGATACTAAAGTATTGTCTGCTGAACGCTTTCCATAACAATGGTCTGTGGTATTATCTTTGTTTCTAAACTCAGTGTAACCTTCAAGAAGGCATGGTCCGACCTGGTTTAACCAAAAATGTTCAACCTTCTCTGCTATTCTCATCCATTCGTTACAATCAAACTCGATTCGCTCTATAAAATAACCAAGTGGAGAATAAACAAAGAAATCACAATACTTTGTCGAAGTACATGCCATTTGGCACAAAACCTGAAAGTAGTATTCGGAGGACCTTTTCAATGAAGTTTGATCATTCAAAATGCACAGATGACTATAACTCTCCGCATTTGGCGGTTTTTTCTGGCAGCTTAAGGGACATTTTATTTCACAAACACCCCTTCCACAACATTGACAAGATACAATCAGATCTGGGGATGCTCCTATAAATGGTTTTTCTTTATTGATATGCAAACCTGATTCATGAACTTGAAAGTGCTTATGGGATGAGCGCATTACGTTTCTATAACACCTTTTGGCGTGGGGTTCAGAGGATGTACCATATTTCATGGCTTTTGTTTTAGCATCCACGTTAACGCCAAGAATTTTCTCAACTAATTTAGAGTTATCAGATTCAACATCTTTTGTATAAACACGTTTTATTACACTTGCTGTGACACGACCTTTTCGTTGTTCTCTCCATATGTCCGAGTTAGCCTGATCTCGAGTGTTTTTTTCAATCACAGTTCTATCATTGTCAGATAAAGCAATTTCTGCTACTAATACATTCATCTTATCTGGACCATTTCCTGATTTGCTTATGTTAGCTGCTGTAACAATAATTGAGTTTGGAATTTGTTCATTTTCAACGGGATTGCCTTTTCCTTTAACTAACTGAATAAAGCACGAGTTTGGTGACTCGGATTCTATTATATTTGTCAGGTCGGTTACAACATTTGTCGACTTTTCGGTGTATTCTCGTTGCGATGAGCTCATGGGTGAGAATTCGGTTGCTAAAGACCTCACGGATCGGGCAAATTCATCGGAGTTTGGACCTAGGATAAAAAGATATAACATATATAATAATCTCTAAAAAATAATTAAATACATAAATTAAAGTTCTAAAGGAGAATATGTGCTTTATACCTCAATTGACTAAACATAATTTGAAACTCTACCTTGATTTAGATACTGGTCCTTCTTCCATTTCATATCAGTCAGCTTTCTTGGTCCACCTTTTGAACCTTTCGGAACGTTCCATGCAGAGGTACTTGAAGTCGATGAATTTTGGCCAGTCCTGATGTACTCTTCCATTTTGAATAACACGCCAGCAATATGGTTACATGAACCATGAAGCCTGAAAAAATATAGCTTTATATATACTTTATGTATAACCGACAAATGAATATAAATATATATATATCAACCTCAAAATATTTATATATATTTTAATTATTGACGTATTTTATTGAACGTACCCGACTGGACATGTGCAGTACGCAGAAATGATTTTCCCTCCTATTTGATCTCCAACATCTTTTTGCAAAACCACCCATATTTGATAGGGATCTATTGATCGCATAGACGGCTTCACCCTTGCACTGACGATAATTACAGGAGATCTGCTGCTTATCAGATGTGTGAATATTTCTCCAGCGTGGATACACGTGTAGTATCTGTAAAGAGCGACACATACTGATTAGCGAAATTTAGTTGAAAAAAGAAGAAGTATCAAGAAGTATCAAGAAGGATGAAGAAGTATCAAGAAGAAACAAGAAGGAAGAGGACGGAGGGAGAAGAAGGAGGAAGAAATAAAAAGAAAGAAAAAAGTTACAGCCGAATTCGGTCAAAACCATCAAAACGAAAATGTGCAATAACCTGTATGCTTTTCCTTGCTTGTACTCGTTAACCAGTCTATTGTAGAGGTTCGGAGAACATTTCTTTTCAAAGTATTTCGTCATATCACAGAAATACATGCTTGGCCAAAATCTTTTCCCCTCGTCTTCTTTCATCCAATCTTCCTTTAGCGTGAACGGGTCTGGGATAGCTGAACCATGTACAAGTAATTTGGTTTTGTAATCTTGCAGGTTAGATCGAAGATTGTGTTCCAAATCGTTGTCCACAATAGCACCATTCTCCCACGTTATAAATGCCCTAAAACGGAATGATCATTGATGTGAAATTAATTTCAAACACATTTTTTGTCATCCCCCAACTTTGTTATATTCTAATTGTTTTAGTCATTGTAGAAGAAAGATGTTCTAATAAAAAGACTATACATTATATTGAAACAAATATCAAATTGGAAGTTCACCTTGCCGCTAATTCATCGAACGTGCCCTCAAGAGATTGTTTGCGAATTGATAGAAAGGATTTCAAAGCCATAGACGTCCACAATTTGAAATCTGCCAATGTCATTTTTATAGTATTGTCTGCCATATTTCCTTTTAATTCGTAATAACAATTTGAAGATCTTTGACCGCAGTTTGACAGCTCTTTGTTTACCTTCCTTGCAACCTTGACATTCACGTCCACCTATATCCTGTAATTTGATTGGCCGAGCCACATCAACTATATCCTTGTGTATGGCCATCATCATACCGAAAGGTATAAAGATGACGGATTTTCATCATTCTCTGTGGATGAACAGGTATTTTTCAAGTTGACTTATACTCAAACAAATTTTTGAGTGTGTTATTGCTAAAATAATGTAAAAATTCATATTATCGCCCACTAAAAATTTGTGCATGAAAATGATTTGAATTATTCAAACGATTTTTACTCTCTTTATAAGTGTTATTTAAACACAGTATCAGCGCGTATGCCTACCAATGATAAGGGTTAGAAAAATATTACCGAGGAAAAGATAGGAGAGGAGACCTGCCCGCATGATTGAGGATCCAACTTGCGGTCCATTGTGGAATTGTGGTGGTGGCCAACATGATATATAATATATAATACCATTAAGAGCTTTACCATAAGTTGATGCTTACGGGGGTCTGGTTTGGCTCTGCAAGAAGAAGTCTGGCGCGGGACCTTTGACGGGTCATGGCTTAAGTTAACCTCATTGGATGAGGGGATATGTCCCATGCATATGTCCCATACAACAGAATATAAGTGGGTGGGCGAAAGCTCAGACTGACAATGTAATACCAATACCAATGTTCTGTGGAAATTTGAATAATGATTTTTCAATTCAGTTGAATGAAGTTCTATTTCCATGCAAAAAAATACCCGTAGCGTCCGTCGTACCCACCTGCACTTTGCACGGTTGTTCGAGAATACCCAGCTATTGAGAGATAGTATTCTAGACTAACAAGCCTTGTATCAATTATCGAATATCCTTTTTAATACAAAAATATGATTTGAAATTGTATCATTTGATTATGTACTCGTAATACCATTTATCCATTTTTCATTCTTTCAAATTGTCCATGGCTAGGCTCGGGCTAAGTCAGATATTATTTTCGAAAAGTTGCGAAAGCGCAAAAAATCTTTTTTTGGATTTTCACAATTTCATTCGCCTTCGAAGTTGTAGAGAATAATTTACACAAAAAGTTATTTCTCGAAAGTTGCGATGAACCTCGAATTTTTCCCCCGCTTTTTCCTAAACCAATTCCGACGATGGCTCGCGCGAACTTAGCATGTCATGAGCTCTTGTCATATTTCATTGAGCGACCGAGAAAATAAATTTATTTATTTATTTATTATAGTTTTCTTGTAATGCGCCTTTTTTTAAGTATAAAAGCGCTACAAAATGCAATTATTAAAAATATAAAACTGCTTTAAAAATACATAGTACATAGCTTACATGATTATAGATGAAAGTATAACATACAATAACAATAGGCGAAAATTAAATAGGCACTAAAATACATTTTTTATCACAGTTTAAGTTACTTCACAGATACGCTTTAGGAAACAAATACGTTTTTAAAACTTTTTTAAAAACTGTAATTGACTTTGAGTTCCTGATTTCAAGTGGGAGCTTATTCCATAGCCGGGGGGCAGCTACACTGAAGCTGCGATAACCAGCTGATTTTAGCCTAAAACGGGGCTCCGTGAGACGGTTTTGGTCGGACGATCGAAGTGTTCGTGTG
>LQRL01019347.1:3596-17951 GCA_001703475.1 Hydroides elegans
GTTGTGTTGAATATCTCGATTATTGCGTGCAAATATTACAGATGTACCATTCCCAGTGACAAACGTAGCCTCATAAGGGTAACAGACCATAATGAAGAATTTATTTATTTTGATATTATTATGTTTTATAAAAATTAATTTAGGAACTAAGACAGGGGTAAGTCTATATTCATTAAAGAATTATGATTACTTTAATTTTTAGATAAAAGGAAACGTTTGTTTGTATAGCAACTCAATTGTTTTGATTAAAAAGATAATAACTAGTTTGAATAACGAGATGATTGAGATTTATTTAATTAATTTGTATCAAATCCTGGTTTGTATTTATCGATTTTTTTACAGTTAACAGATGTGTAACAGATTGTCTTTTCATTGAAACTGCCATTAAAAGATTTGGAAAACACACACAAATATTCAATTTCTCATAGCATACTCAATATATCATAGCATACTCAATGACACCACGACAAGCACTGTACATTCTATATACATCTATTTAGCAATTGAATGACACATGACCATTATTATTAGATTCATGGTCGACTCGATAACCTCCTACTTGACACTGCGTCACTTCACCAACGCCTAGACGCAATTCAAAATAAAGACGAGAATCTTCAAGATGACAGCGCCACAAAAGCGGCATTTAGTGCCAAGTTGAGCCAGGACACCACGTTTGCAGGCGGAGTAGCGGTTCTTTTTGATCAAGTATAATGTCTTATCGTTTATATATTGTTTGAAGCATATATGGAAAAACTGTTAAGGTGGTAAAGGATAATATATTTGCTTTATTAGAAAGCTAACACATATATGCCATCATGGCATCTTTATATCTTCAAATGCTTGTAAGGAGTTAGAAAATCGTTTCAATATTGTTTAGATTGTTGTTCAATCATAAATTATATTATCTTGTTTTAATAATGTTTATTTCCAACCCCATAGTTTACCAATTACAGTATTTTAATCAATTTAGATATAGATCCGTGTTATCATTTGGATGTTAAATATTTTGAAAATATCATTAACTAGATTATATAATTCAAACATGATTTATTGGTTTGTTTATTTACATTTAGTGATACAATGGATCACTATTGTAACTATAAACGAGAACATGTAGAAATAGTTTACCTTCTATACGAATAACAACTTATAACAACATTATTTAAATTTGTCTTGTCGGTCTTCCTAAGCCACAGTGATTTTTTTAAGAATAATTTGTAAACAGTTTAAATGTCATTTTTAATTGTCATCTAAAATAGGTCTTAGTGAATCAGATGGACAGTTACAACGCCGCTGAGGGTTTCTTTGAGTGTCCAGTTGATGGTAAGTCATACCATTGCGATTATAGGTTCCTACACATACGGCTCCAGTTCCTAAATATATGATTAGGTATCATGAGTATCAAGAATCGTATCTATTATCTATTTGTGTTGGCTCGTCGACACGTTACAAGGTAAAACAAGGTTAGACACATTGGTTCCTCAGGGCAAAAGAAGCTTGCAGACTCGATGAAGCAATTCAAATCTCATAATTTGTAGTTAAATATGATCAAATATGATTATTGAAATGTCAACGAATTATTAGTAAGAAGCTAATGAAGGAATCAATTATGAACTGAATGATCAAATACAATCGTATATTATTCAAAAAGGAAAAGTTAGCTTATACCATAAGCCAATAAGCCAGTAAGTAAGGTTAATATATGGTTAATCATTTTTTATATATTTGTGTTAATGTAGTCTGTTTAATCAAGCGGTATTATTTTATAACCCCGCTTATAACGATTATGAAAACGCTATCGAAAAAAGTGATGTCGTAAAAGAGTTCAAATATCTGATTGAATATGTGTTTAAGCATATGTATATTTATCATTACAGGCACGTATATGTTCTACGCTAGCCTGGCCACTCCGTTTGCTCAGCAGAAGACGGGTGTCTTGATTGTGGACAATGCTGGAACTGAATATGCGAGAATCGCCACATATGTGCTCGGTACAGCCTATGATTCTGGTATGAATATTTTTTTAATATATGATATCGTCTAAGTATATTGATAATGTCTAAATTAAGGCATTTAATTAATTAAAAAACACACGAATGAGAGAGCTTGATATCACTGAATATTTAATTTTAGTTTCAAAAACACACTTTAAAACATTTTAAAACGTAAAGTATCAATTATGCAGAAATACAACGATGTTATGATTCGACCTCATTATTAAAATATGATTTCGTTACAAAAATTTCGTTTCTGCTCCACACTAGCTTTAAAGGGGAACATCTTAACTGACTTGGATAAATTGAACATATTTTGAAAAATTATAATGTTACATTTTTATATGTATTTGTATAATGTATTTGTATTTGAATTATGTATTATGTATTTGTATTATTTGTATTATGTATTATTATCAGGCGCTCTTACACAAATTTGCCTTTTTATATATCTGAATCGAGCGCCCTTTACATGTTTAGTATACTTAAGTATTATTTTTAAGTTTGTGTATATCAACGGGTAAAACCATTATCATTCTGAATATAAATTTTTATTGGAATTATCATTTTCATTTTGATTACAAAATTTATATTCAAATATAACGATTATCTGCAATGAAACAAAAAAGTTTTATTGGATGTACAATCAGAAATAAATCAATATACAAATATCTAAATAGTAAGTTACACTTAAACCAATCTTTTTGTAAATTTAACAATTAATTTATTTCGTAACAATATCACTTTCACTAGGTTACTAGATCCCTTACCGTTGCATAATTATTATTTACAATATATATTTCCCCCAAAAAAGTCGCTCTTGTTCTTCTTTACATTCTTATTGCAAAGATAACAGTTCACCACACGGGTGCACAACGATTAAAGCTACCGTTTTATAGCACTATGCCGTGACATGTTTGGTAACTTAATGGGCCAAACTTATTAACCCGTTTTAATAGCCTCCTCTGGGCCCCTAGACCCCGGTAGGAACTAATAAAGCGTACTCATACCGTTATGTATAATTGTATGATTCTACTTCTTAAAAATAACATTTACTGTTATGAAAACTATAGACCACACAATGAATCACCCCTGTATAAGTGCATTATCTACGCTCAGACCGCACAATAAATTAATTCTGTATAGGTGCATTATCTCTTAATAGTAGTGATATACTCTTTAGGCACCTACAGCGGAACGGCGATGGTGCAATGCAGCGTAGGAACTCGCATCTTCGTGAAGGCCGCCGGTACCACATCAGATCCCGACGGGGTCGTCATGGGAGGGGGACTGAGTGTCTTTGCGGGCTATCTGATTGGATAAGGACATTTTGACACGAATGAAACACAAACGGTTGTCAATATACGTATTGTTGCTTGTGAGTGCTAAATAAATATATCATTATTTAAAATGCAACTTTGTTTTTTTTACAACATAATTATTTTCAAACTTGCGAATTGTTTGAAAGATTAAAACAGCATTTTTACCATCTATTACATGCAGGTTCAGTCATCCTTTGTCAAACTTTGCGAATTGTTTGAAAGATTAAAACAGCATTTTTACCATCTATTACATGCAGGTTCAGTCATCCAAAGCAATCTATTTATTGAGTCAGGTAGATGATTTGTTATAGATATATATATTATTTATTAGATTAGCATCAAAAAGGTTTTTAGAGACTTAAATCATTTTTTTTCAGAAAAAAGAACTTCCTTTTATCTTTTGTTTAACCTTCACCTCCTATTTAACAATGAAAGAGGCATGTCAATGCTTAAACATTGAATTATTTATTTTTACTTGCATTTTATAAGCAAAATTATTTATATCGTACAATTCGGAACACATATAGTGTTTACAAGCAATTATTAAACAATGGAATTGATGTATTTTAAATGGATTACAATCGATACAGTATTTTAGGTAATGATATCTAAGCTTATATAGAATAATGATTCATACACAAAACAAGTCTCATGAATTAAAAAGAAACTAAGAGAACTGGCTATTAGCATGAAATTATACGGCTTGAATACATGTATGAAATAGACAGATGAGTTTAAATAGGTGTTTATTTCATCTTAAAATCAATAGTCATCTTTTTAATGCTACTTAATTACTTACGTGCATACATGTTCATAAGCATATCCGTAAAAGGATTTACAAAAGTAGCTCTAACTCTGATTCAGCACGGAAATGTATGGAATGTTAGAAAGACGTAATAGATCGTAAACACAGCATTCACTTTGGCATAACGTGTGGTGCAAGAAATGTGTTGCTTAAGAATTGGAACTTGAATCTATGCCACGGCAATAAACATTACGAATTATTGTTTTAGCACATTATGAGCCTCAAACAAATTTTGCACATTGCGTCGAAATTAACTGAAGGGTTCCGTGGATGCAATATTTTAAGTCTACTTCAAATGTTTTGCCAAAATGTATTGCAATGTGTCAGACAATTATACATCCATGCTTCTTATTCAAATAATGCTGCGAAATCAATGCGATCTTAATAAATGTGTCCTTTGACTGTCTTCCAATCCTTATATTAATAATTAATTAACAAATGATAAATGCTTATTTGTCAAAACGTTAATTTCAGACTTAACAAAATGTTGCATATGTAATTGATATAATAAAATATCATTGAGGAGTAAAATGTATCATACAGCAACGTGTTTCAAGCCTGATGTATTATATAGATTTTGCACCAGTATAACAACATTTAATAATGTATTGATTTAATGTATTAATTTGAATGTATTACACTGTTGTATTTCAATGGATAATTAGATGATTAAGTAATTTCGCATAATCCAATCTTGAATGATCCAAGATGCCACACACATCCTAGAATCCATGTCAGTGATGCACTTTACTTTGCTATTGCAATGAACGTGTTATATCTGGGATTAAGAAAGCGTCAACATTCAGAATTTACTGGAAGTTCTGATAATGAATTTAATCTTTTCTCTTATCGAAAATGCAAGTACAACTAAGAAATTGAAATACATTTTTGTGGCAAATTTCTTATTACAAAATTTTATATAAAAATAGTCAGTGCAGTTTAACTTTTAGATGAACAAAATATGAAAGGTCACATTAAGAATATCTATACTTGTGTAATGTACCGTGATAGACAAAATCCATTTGCTGCATCTATCAAATGAAACAAGAAGCTATTTCAGACTGCACCATAGCGGGTATTGATTTACACAATTAATCTCTGCATTGGGCTCAGCCTGCTCGCTATTTACATCTAAGGGCAATGCTCCAGTAGTCGCTGCTCTTAATCACACACAGTCTCGGGAATGCAATGTAGCTTCCATCGTGTTTTGGCATTGAGATAAACGGACACGTTATACTTGAACAAGGATAAACGTCTCTTTGCAAAAAATAATTACAAGGATTATTGCTTGTCAGAAAAAGCTTAATTCAAGGATAACCTTATAAAAAGGATATATTAGCTAAACAGCTTTGTTGTAAGTATGTTCTTTATAGTTTATAGTGATTGTGATATACTTGAAATAAGCAATATTATTGAAATAAATAGAAAACATATTCAATAAAATCAATACAATTTGGCTATTTAATTGAATTAACTTTATTAAAGCTGCAATCATATGAAAGTACTTCAAATAGTTACCGTAAGATTTAAAATAAACGTGATGTCGTATCAAAAGACATTGAATATAACAAATTTATATTTTTGTACATTTATCGATAACCAAATAAAGGAATCATTGATAAAGACTAAAATATATTATTTAATCATTTTATCAACCCGTGACAATAAGTAAAAGTATAATTTATAATTTCATACAGTTAGTAGATGAATATATATATATATAATGCTTTGATTCGAACCGCATATCCAATGATCTTTTGCGAATGAACTCTTTCAAATATTTTGGCTCTAAAGGTTAGATTATTGGGAAATATTATGATTGATGGGCCAATCGGTTTTAGATTAGACCTAGGACCAAATAGCAGACGCCCATGCATCTCAATTGGTGCAAAGCCATTCCAACTGCCAGGGCTTATCGCGCGATAAATACTTTTGCTCACTCTTCTTATAAGTGGAGTAAAATTGCAAAGCGTAAAAGGCAGTGTATTTATTGTTTAGTTTTATAGTTTTATCATGTGTTGCCTAGTGTATTGGCATGTGATACTGACGTAAGAATCCATAAACTTTTTACAGAGTTTTAACAGAATATAATTATAATAATTACGAATTTAAAAGAAAAGGAAACACACGTTTGTAAAATCAACAAGACGTACTTTTATATCATTGTAAAAGGAAAATTATTAGCAACAATACATTTCTAGAACAACCTTCTAAATAAATGAACGCATTTTGATAAGACACGAATTTGGTTTCAAAAACATTAGTGATAACTCAACAATCAAAAATATTTATTTCTTCATTTCTATGACTTTGACTTTATCTAACACAACCTACCATTAGAAACAAAACTATTTTTTAAACTATTTATTTAATTATCGATCTGTTCAGCTTATCTTTTAATAGTGTTTAAGCATTTTTTATTTATTGTTAATGTACCAAAAAAGGATACGCCCTTCAAGCGCATTAGTTGAAGTCTTATAACCGATGCGAACAATAATGAGACACGCCCGTTTCCACACCCATAGCCCTAAGGTACAGTCCTTAGACTATAACTGTCAAGGTATATGGTTTTATGCAATTTGCGGAACGCTATATAAATATAATTTCTTACTAAATATAAGATCATTCCAAAAATGCCCTCAAATTTCAGAAATGGTAAATATACATGAAATTATTTTTATGCAACACTTGCTAAAATTGCTAACTTGAAAAGTGTGAAATCGTTTTGCATTACCACGCGAATACATTGTGGGTGTGCTTAAAATGCAAGGTATCTGATATCAAGGTTTTTCACAACACCTAGCCGTATATTTTCACATATCCTATAGGCTAAAACAACAAACATGGTTCTGGTACTAACAGTGTTCCACATTAAGTCAAAGACTAGCCAACTTAATTTAGCCTTATTAACGAAAAACGTGTGTTGCATTAAAGACATCAGATTCGATTATATTCAATATATTCTTTCAAGGTTAGGATAATAAATACGAATGATATTTGTAAAAATGTATGAATATAAGCATGAAGACCAATAATATCTTTAAATGAAAATACATAGAAAAAGACAAAGAAAGCATTTTGTGTTTTGTTTATATCTTATATCTGATTAAAAAACTTAATAAATCATCATTATGTTAAAGTACAATCTGAAATGTTTACAGGTTAAATTCAAAAGATATTGCACTTTTAATTGAACAAGGCCGTGGTTTAAAGGTGTCAGATCCTCATACAAGTAAAATATTAATTGATTTATGGGTTGAATATTTCCTATAACTCAGATTACAACTCGATAATTTTACAATTTGATCTTTACATATATACTTTTAGTACGAATTTGAACAGAATATATAATAAAAACAAACAAACCTATCTGAGCACATCTATACAAATACACTGTAACCTAATATGTTATTTATATGTAATATGATACGCCATGTGTTTGCCAAAGGCATAGTTGGGGAATGCGGTATAATTAAAAGGCATAATTGCTCATTATCAACACACATAATACAATAAGATATGCCACACTTCTTTTAAGATATGAAACACCTCTTTTCATGATCCCCGCACTTGTATATTGGCATAATATCATACCATTCAAAGTGTCTATTCGCAACTTATGAATGATATGTATATGTGTTTCTTATCTTTATCTATAGATTAACTTCATTATCCACTGTATTTATACTCCACTCAAATATCAAAGGCATATTCAGTGCATTGTGTAACTGCCTTACATGAAAGGTCACTGAGTTAGAGTGTGCTTTGTCGTGTACATATCTACAATTAATGAAATGAACATAATTCTAGTTTTGCTATTGTTGTCATAAAAAGCTTTTATTATTGTCTTTTAATGCAATCAGTCATAAAAGTCGCATATATTTCAAGCATGAATACATAAAGACCCAGCATGAAATATGTGATTTGTTGATATAGTACAGTAATGTTTGTAAAATGACTATCAGACATCATGCAACTGGACGATGAACTTCAGAATAAGATTAAAGTAAATATACAAGTTCAAATGCGTTTGATCTGACATTGCAACTGTTTCTTGTCCTTAAACAACAGGATCGGGCTAATAAAGTGAGACTGTGATGGTACAGTTTTAATGTTTGATGTTTGAACTAATGTTTATTGATTGATTATTATTAATTCAAACGTAGTTATAACATAGCAACCTTGATATAATATATAAAATTGATTAATAAACCAATATAGGTGTGTATTAAGTTACAAATACTATTCAAGAATATTATTCAAACAGCGATCTATTGGCGTAAAGAATAACACATCATATTCACATCACTGTAGATCATGCACATAAAAACATATGATATGCATATTATTTTAGATAGCATTGAAAGTTATTGAAGACATGTCACTTATTACCGCATTTAAATGACAATAATTTGACCATAATGTGTGATGATGCGTGATGAAAAGCAGTTTAATGAGATACATATGAGCATTCATGTAGCGCAAGGATTTTAATTACTTGAAAGCTAATATTAGCGATCGAATGATTGATAGTTAAACGACTTATGTACGAATAGAAACATTGAAATAGTTTACCATATATTCATGAAATTTTCAAACAATATTTTCATGTTTATATGAAATTGCAGAATCATATTTTTTGATTGTTTATAACAAATATGTTACTTATGACGGACGTCAATAACAAGCATTTTGGATATAGATAAATAAAATGTGGAATACATATTTCAAACGCTACAAAGATCACATGAGACAAAATGAAATACGACTCAAAAAACGTAATAGGAAATGTGCTTGTTCTGGCAAAACTGTTAGCAAACATTCTAATGTTATACAGCTTTCCAATATTGTTACGATTGATTCCAAGCAATCGGATAGCTTGGGATATGACATTTGCATTAAACGGCAATTTATAGACCATGACTCAGATGGAAATGCCACAATCAAACGAAATGGTAGGTGCATGTGTTTTGTCATTTTCGGCACCGCTCATTGGCAAATACTATTTGTGTGAAGCGAGGTTCTATTAATCGAACATATTTTTTCTTTGTTATCTGTATTGTTTTAGTTATTTTAATATTCACACCGTAACCCTTTTATGATATTTTAACGTTGAGTTTCGTTTCATATCCCCGTTAGATATATAGGATGCATTTTTGGCAATTACAATTTATTGCACTAGTCGATTGTTTAAATGTCTGGTACACATACAACATAAACAGTTAGCTGATATATTGAAAAGGACAAAGTTCTTAAGGATGCCTAATACGATCTCGCATGAAACATGGCATGATGCTTAACATATTACAATGCTTAGATATACCCATATAAACTCAGATATATACCAATTTTTGCAGTAATTATATGTCATTTTAACATATTAACTATAATATATACGTTATCGTTGTATACGATATAGTATGAAGATAATTAACGTGTTTCCAAAACTACTATAAAAAGTTATTCCATATAATCAGGCTTATTAAAGCATATCAGTTTCGAATGATATATTACGCACCGCGTATGCATGCCTTACAACGTTTCATTCGCTAAAGCGCATGCAGTGAATTTATCAGCTGTTTAGCAGTCCGTAAACATTCCGCTAAATGCTTTTGCATCATATAAACAAACAGATCTCATGAGATGCTAGCACACATACGTTTGTTTTGGCTGAAAGGACTACGGGTTTACCAATTGCACTCTTTAGCTATACAAGCGCAAAAGAGTATATGGAATTAGCTTTCTCTAATATATACTTGCTTGTTGTTCCTTTGCATATTTGCAATTCACTATCATTTTATTCAATTTTACAATGTTTGTGCTGATGTCCTATGCATGATACAACCGTACAAATGCTAAACATCAATAAACATAGAGTTGCATTCAATTAATTTATGATTATCAATATCGGTATTTGATTATCGGTATTTATTGTATATCAACAATAAATAATGACCAAACACATAGTTAATTTACCCAATGAACTTTGAATGGCAAAGATTCTGATTAGCTCCTGCAACAAAATAATGTATTTTTGTCCTCAAAACAGCAAAGTCACTCATTGTTAATAATATATTTTGTTAAAATATGGATCATGACATGATGATTTAATTAATACTAAATTATCATGGTATAATTCTTAAGTGATAATAAAAATTAAAATTTATCAATTAATAGCTTTGGGTCATCCTATCCTATCCTATCCTATCCAAAAATTAAAATTTATCAATAAATAGCTTTGGGTCATCCAATCCTATAATCGTTGAATTCGCGCACGATTTCAAATTGAATCACAATATGAGCAATAATAACAATTAAACATATTCAATCTGATCTTGCATTGATTATATGAACGCTTGGTATTCTTATAAATATATTTGCAACGTCTAATTATTTATATTGTAACACAATACATTCGGAACATTCATGTGGCAATAAAATGACGTCATGATGAAAACCTCGTTGATCACCTGTAGGTTGTGGAATGTCCATCATATTTGCCTTTTCTTCTTGATAAACTGCTCAGAACTAAATGCCGATTGGAGTGTGTGCATAATTTGCAGAATGTAAGAAGACTGGAATATGAAAAGAAAATATGTTGTGGCTTAGGTAATAATACTACGCCAAGAATTATCATGCTTGTTGGAATATGAATTAATAATAATATGCATTCAATTATTTCATTAATGAGAACTTATAATTTAACAGACGATAATATAAAAACAAATGATATTTAAAATATTTTACCAGTCCAATTTATACGAACTAAGTACATATACATTCAACTTTTATTTATTAGCAAGTATCATTGCTGGTTAGCATACTTAGTTACTTAAGCTGGAGTTACTTTTGCAATGCAAACGGTGGCTTCAAAATCGTGTTTTGGTTTAAAAATGCACAATAAATGACAAAAATAGACTAAATGATCAGCTACATGTTTAATATAAAATACAGGGTTTAAACTTATAATTTACATTCAGTAAAAAATAATGCAATATGGGACAACTTGCAAATGATGTCTGGAAAAATAAGCATTTAGGATAAAACAACGGATAATTTCTGAGATATATATATATAATAGTTTCAATATATCATTATAGTTATTTGATTTTATAAATAAAAAATATATGCTGTTTTTTTATTGAAAATTGAAACTTTAAAACAAATACTCATTTGCATTTAACATGAAATGTAATCTCATAGTTAACTAATAGAAATGCAACACAGGTTACCTATTTGTGTCATTTGACAATATCATATCATTTATATGCATGAATAATTCAAATCAGTCACGTGATGTCTGTAAAATGCGGAGAACAAGACGTCAGAGCAGAGAGAGTGAGTGCAATCTAAACCACGAAATGTCGTTAAATCAAAACAAATTTGAAAAAATGTGTTTCTTGAATGTTATATGGTGTTTAAAATTGATATGTGTATACGGTTTGTAAATGTTGGAACATGGATGTTTACCTATTTTTTATCGTATCTTAAAGAGTAAACCATTGAATTTGCCCTAATTAGCATATCATGTGTTAGCTGCTGCTATCAATAGGTTATATTCATATGTTTATTAGGCTTATTTTCTTATTCATGATTGCCTTGTGTACTAAATAGTAAATGCTATTGCAGCATATAGAAATGCTCAGTTAAAGGTACAATTCTGTAAATGTATTTAGCGTAGA
The DNA here is from genome assembly GCA_001703475.1 of Hydroides elegans. Lineage (NCBI taxonomy): Eukaryota > Metazoa > Annelida > Polychaeta > Sabellida > Serpulidae > Hydroides > Hydroides elegans. The sequence continues at coordinate 15,403 of LQRL01019347.1, forward strand.
GATTTATAGTTTATTATATGTCACTAATTTTTCAATTTCTCAATAGTAAACGTTACATTTAATCCGCTAGTTAAACTAAGTAATTAAACTATGCCACTGTAATGTTGATGAAACTTGTTTTGTCATGTTGCCAGGGAGACAGGCGTCGTCCTCGCGCACGCGCAGAATGGCTCAACACTCGCCGAGGTACAAATCAGAAGTGTTCGTCCCGATTCGCAAGGACAGCAAGAGCTTCGAGGAGCGACAGAAATCAATATGGGAAGAAATGCAGGTTTGTTAGAAATATTTATATAGAACAATTTAATAAATATTGATGTTATGATATTTGTTTGGAAAAATATGAAATAACTGTTTTGTGATAAGGAAGATGTTATAGGAACCGTTGTATGGCCCTTTAAACATCAAATACTATTTCGTTTTGTTTCATTCATCTGCACAAAAAAAGTTTTTAGAAAGCAAAAGGGCGTTATCTTCATCCAGAACAGTAAATGAATAATCGGTAATCACACTCAGTCAATCCTAATTGAGTGTCTGACCAAGGTTGTTACGACCTCGCCTCAGCAAACCATTATGATGCATCAGTCGCTCGGGTACTGTTTGTTGATAAACCTTTTCTTGTTCATCTTACTGAAATACTCATTCAACAATGTTCCATTTGATGACATACGTTCATATGTCACACATTTTATATATATTTGTTATTATTTAGCAAAAGTAAAAGTAAATGACATAGAATTAAAGAGCAAATATCAATATTTGCTATTTACTACTCAAATTAGCAAAACGCTATTGTGTATCATGCAAATATTCATTGTTTAACAACAGATCTATTTTTGATGAGAGAGGTGAGATGATCTTATCAAAATATAACCTGCTACATTTTCAATCTCATTTTTACGCATTAACCATAATAAGGTATAGCAAAAAACAATATGATATTTTTTGTTCATATTAAGTTTTAATGAAACCAAATCTTGAAGGTAGAAATATTTATGATGAAATGATTGAAAGCAATGTTTTACTCCAAGTTAGTAATAGAAAAAAATGAGTTAACTGTACACACAAGTCTATCAGCACCTAGAGTGTTGCCAAGGTTATGTGTTACCTTTATATAGGTCAATGTAATGAATACTGCGGCCTTTGAAAAGTGCAGAAAGCATGGAAAAAACACATCGTGTTTGTGGCTGCTTGTATTTGTAGCAGCTAATCTCACTGCTACAAGCGCAATGCAATGTTTCTGCTCTGCTCTTTCTAATGCAAACAAGAGCTGTATATAATGTAACTATCAGGATGTATATATGTATATTCCATGAAAATACATCATTGTTAAAGTAATTATGGAAAAAATTACAATATAAACTATTGAATAAAAATATCCATGCATTGTGATATGTAATTTTTAAGTAGATACATACCAGATACATGCAAATTATATATTGTGGCTATTTACAATGACATATTTTAATGTAAATTTTAGGGCTATCTAACCGTATTTTACACCATTTCTTTATATTATTGACTTACATGTTACTTTGGAAACTGCATACAATATCACACCAATTTACGTGAAAATATATGACCTGATAAATTTAATAATGATCATATTATGCATCCTAAATTTAGACAATCATGGTCATCATGCATTGCACCTGTTTTATTAGACACTTACATTGTCACTTGAATTAAAACATATATTGGTTTAGTGATATAAAAACCTCGCAAATTCTAATGACTAATGTGTAAAACATAATGTTTGAGAAAAATAACATTGAATTTATAATGTAAAACTACAAAATATTGATTTTCTATTATGCCTTAAATATGTTATTCATTTCAACTCACATTTGAGTGCCTATGAGCATTAGGAATAAGCTAAAATATGCAGTGTCAATATATGATCAACCAAACTTCGTTGTTTTTTTCATGAATGTTAGTAATTATATTTTCAAAAGTCATGAATTTTAATATTTTCATATCAAATGAATTTCAAATATTAATGATTTATTTTAAATTTGCTTGCAGGAACGCATGGAGAAGCGTCGCCGCGAATGGGAAGATGAAGTCGACAAAATGAGGAGCGATTTCTTTAAACTGAAAGCAACCGCATCACCTTCCGACCGACGACCTAGTTCCGAAAACCTCCTCGAATCTCGTCCATTGAATGATATATTCTATGACGACAGCGGCACAGGGAATAAAAAGTTCTGCGTCAGCTTCGACGTAAGTCAATTCAAACCGGAGGAGATAAGCGTTCGAACACAGGAGAATAAATTAGTGGTGAATGCCAAGCATGAAGAAAAGGGTGAAGGTCGTAGCTTGTCCCGCGAGTTCAGTCGAAGCGTTGATATTCCAAAGCAAATCGATCCCGATCGCTTAGCATGTTGTCTGAGCAACGACGGGATACTTCAAATCGAGGCCCCTGTGCCGGCTCCAATCTACGATACCATCAAACAATCGGTTCGCCATAAAACGAGCGCACAGCCTCGTGCTGGCCCGGTTGTTGTCCAGCATGACGGAAGTAAAAAGTTTCGAATCGTCGTTGATATTGG
>LQRL01019362.1:2293-17970 GCA_001703475.1 Hydroides elegans
TTGTAAAAATGATTACAATCGACAATCTTTAAAGTGTTCCAGAATCGACAATTTTCAACCGAGCGAAACGAAACCTTGATGAGGCACAGTTTTAGACCTTGGTTTATACGTGTATAAAATTTGACTGCTCTAGCTCAATCGCTTCAGACCAAACTCGCCTGCACAAAGAGCTTGGCAAATGAAAAAAAGTTTAAAATCGACAATTTTGAAAGTGCTCCAGAATCGACAATTTTCAACCGATCGAGATAAAACCTTGACGAGGCACGACTTCAGACCTTGGTTTATGCGTGTATATAATTTGAAAGCTCTAGCTCAACTCCTTCATACCAAACTCGCGTGCACAAAGTACCCTATATCAAGCGGGACAGACAGACAGACAGACGGACGGACAGACGGACGGACAGACGGACGGACAGACGGACAAGCTCAACCCTATATCCCCTCGTTTTCACGGCGGATAATTATTACGTCACTTGGATTTGGTGCTTATATATGTGATAAACTCATCATTTATATGAAATTATGAACAACTCTGTTTGGATTCATAACGTTCCAATTTTATACTAGATTTATTTAATTGATTTGTTATCATGACGATATTTATGTTTTTTTTTAAGAATTGAAAATAATAATTTCAAACGGTGTTAAAATGGATAAAAGTCTAATCCTTTTTCCCCTCTTATTCGCTGAATGATGGATAATCAATTTTTTTTTTATTCATAAATCGTTATGTAAAGAATACAAGTTCTTTTATTAAAATCAGCAACTGTATATCTATTTGAAAGGTCATTGACATAATTAACTTTGAGATCTATAATTACGCCTAACGAGAGAATTATGACATAGCTCGGACGCTTATTAACAGTTGAAGGCGTGGCCTATGCAGCTAGCCTAAGTGGCTGGAGAGTCATGCCAGGGGTTCCGGGTTCAAGTCTCGGTTCCAGACTTTTTTTCTTTACGAAAATTGAATATTGTGTAAAAATATGAAAATATATTTTAAAATGTTTTATTTTGGTTAATAGTCTGTCCAAATAAGGTTGTTTTCGGTTAAATAAACTTGACGGTATTCTTAAAGGGCGAAACGTAATAATTCACGGTATTTGGGAATAGTAAATTACGTCATAACGTGGTAGCGAAAGAGTTTAAATAGGTTCAACATAACGTAGTTTAATAAGTGACAATGTTATATTCTAAAGAGTACATATCTATTAGCATATACATGTTAATCATGTGATTCAATTCATTACAATTTTCACGAAACATAACATACTAACATGCCTCGACTCGCTTCACATACATAGTTTTGCGGTTTTAGAAAGAGCGTTAATGTTTTATCATTTAATTTTCCACTTGCCTTGATTTTTAAAACTAAATTTCAAGACAGTTTTATTGAAATTGAATGCAATATTTACGCAATAGCTTACCTTGCATGTCCAATATGCGAATCATCATACACAGTAGGACCGCAGCTATACCTATATAACCGAAATAATACAAAATTGTAGATGAATTATGATGTTTATAGAAATCGAAACCCGTGTGTCTTACCAATACAAACAATATAACGTTCAACGATTTGCAGTTGTGATTTATTTTTGTCACCAGCGATAGTTTGAATCGTCAAATCACCTTTGATAGGCCAAATTTTCAAATATTAATGGGATATCTTTCTAATCATTTAAACTCTTGGACCAACAAATGAATGAAAATAAGAGAACTAAAGAAGTATCAGGTTTAATATATTATTATTACATGTATTTGAAATGAGATAACGAACAAATCATCGAGCTGTTTCTTGAACATTATAATTGATTTTGCTGCTGTTATCGGATATATGTCCTAACCTGATTCATTATTAATAAAATCAACAATATGTTTGAGTTTTAAATAATTATACTCACCACCGAAGCAGTCTACCCTTGGGTAAGATAAGGGGGTCTTTTTTATGTGTTAAACTGTTGTGAATGTGAACTCCAGTGTTAAATCCGGTGGGCTGGACCCATGCTGACTGATCATTAACAGATTGTGTCTCTTGTATTCCATTCTGGTAATTGCTCGAACTGTTCCTGACACATGCTTTGCAACAGTACAAAGAACTTGGAAACACACTATGTCTTTTGCTAACATGGATTTGACTTGCATGTCCAAAATTATGAAGGAATCTTCTTATTGACATGATTGCTCGATTTGCACACGAATGATTACATTAATCATTTAACCTGAAAACAAGTTAACAATTGTATAAATGTGCAACAAATATATATATATTAATTTAACTGATTAATATTTTTAACTGATACTTATCGGGAAAGATATTCTATTACAATACATTTCAGTATATATTCCTTTCACATATGTCTTTAACACTCATTGTTCAACCTCAAGATTCGTTTTCACGTTGTGCCCCGACATTAGGGAATTCGAAGTTTACCGAAAAGTCAATATTTCGGGATGTTCACATACTATTTTACCATATTAAAGGGAGAGGATTTGGTAACAACATATAAGAAAAAAAATCATCTAAAAAATGAAATTTAGTTTTTATGGAAAGGCAGTTCACACTTGTTAACCACAAAATTAAATAAAAAGTAGTATACTTAAATACATACTTTGATTAAAATCAACACGTTAACTCTAAGAATACGTATATAAGAAGCGATTTTGAGCTTCCTCCCCCTAAATTGAAGCATTCGTTTCCACAAAACTAAAGTTCGAACTTGCTTATATTTTGGGGTTGACTAATATTGAACAAATCATAGGCATCAGAGATGCAAAGCCCCCAGCCTATGCAAAACATTCTTTATCACGAATAATTGTCGACTAAAAGAAGCAGGTCAAAAGGAAAACCTTTCTCACAACGAGTTTCTCACAACGTCTTTCTCACAACTCTTTCTCACACCGTCTTTCTCACAACGTTGCCCTTACATATTCGTCCACGAAACGTAGTCCTCACAACGTCAAAATATACGCGTAGTCTTTCTGTGCTGTACACATATCCCAAAAAGTTCAGACTCCCGTAATTTCGACATTTTTTGATCGATCAAACTGAATCCTCGACTTTGCACATCTGCAATATATATTCTTTCACTGTATGAAGTTTCAGAACCCTAGGACAGAGGCTTTATACCAAAGTGCCGCGGACAAAGTGTTGTATAAATATCCCAAAATATATCAAAATCGTCTCAGTTCAGACCCCGTTATTTCGACATTTTTTGATCGATCAAACTGAATCCTCGACGTTGCACATCTGCAATATACATTCTTTCACTGTGTGAAGTTTCAGAACCCTAGGACATAGATCCCATACCAAATTGCCGCGGACAAAGTGTTGTATAAATATCCCTAAATATCTCAAATTTCAGACCCCCCGTAATTTCGAAACTTTTTGGTCGATCAAACTAAAACCTCGACGTTGCACATTTGCAATATACAGGGGTGCACCTTAGCGGTCGCACGGTCGCATATGCGACCGTCGTTTCGTCCGCGCGAGTGTCGTTCGAGACGACACTCGCGATTGTGCGAATGTCAATTTGATGGAAAATAATTGGAAATACACATTTTGCGAAATACATTTATTTCAAACACAAAAAAAAATGGGCTGGCGCCTTCGGCGCTCATATTTTAGGTAAGTTATGTTCAGGTTGAATATCACGCGCGAATGTCACTTTGCCAGCGCGAGTGTCGTTTTAGATGACGGTCGCACTTGCGCGACCGTCGATTTTGGGTTAAGGTGCACCCTGAATATATATTCTTTCACTGTGTGAAGATTCAGAAGCCTAGGACAACGGCTTCATGCAAAAGTTCCGCGAACAAACAACTGTACCGCAAATGCTTACAGACGGACAGACAGACGGAATGGGGGATAGCAATAGCTCTCAGCCAAATTGGTTGACCGTTGGCTAAAAAACGCATTATGGTGCAATTTAGTTTTGGATTTACATTTCCTTAGAATGTATCAAAAATTAATCATAACATCAAAGTACATATATAAGGTTTATCTATAGAACTATTTTCGCATCCCATCTTTTTTATAAGCATATATAATTTTTGAATCCTATATTATCGCTCACAACTTGTGGAATGAGAAGAGTCGGACAAATGAAATATACTATAGTTCATATAAATAACTATATCATACATAATTCAGTTGGTCAGCCTAAAGCAATATATGTTACATTAGTTAGTCTTACAAAACAATCAAAATAATGTCAGCAACTAAACTTACTTTCCAACTAGTGTTTTTTGAAAACGCGACAACACTTTTCCAGGTACCAATTAGCTTCGTTTCTCAGTGCACTATGACATATTCGTCGTTAGCACTAAAATTAGTAAACCACAACATCCAATATACATGTATTCGATTAAGAAACTAGATATATTCAAACCGGTTAGATTAAACGCATTTTTATATATCGTTAATACAATTCTAAATTTTAAGGGTTGCTTTTAAATGGAATACTTTTTTTTAATATTTTTGTATTTGTCTTATTTAATTTGTAAATGGCACTATCAGTCTTATGAATCACGTCACAAAACAATATAATTTTCCGCATTCGCTTAGAATCAACTCTCGACAACTGGAGTGGTATCGACCTGTTCTCAACAACACTATTTGAATCAAAAAGAAAATCAGAAGTGAACCGGATAAAGTTTTCCTAAACAATGTCACACAAAAATGTATTCTTGCTCTAATATATAGTATATAGTGCTATGTATATAAGTTTTCATATGAAAAATATTTTCATGTATTATTCAGTGAATAAAATGATTGAATTTGAATTTAGAATTTGAATTTAATCGGTTGAGGCAACTTTTTCTTAAACAAAATCGGAGATGGATGATTTCTGAATTGAGGCAGAATATCGAATTCCGTGAAACAGACAACAGGTAATGAATCCGGGACAGAAAGAGTAAAAACGTAACGGTGAATTGAATCCAATAACAAAAAGAAAAATAATAAATTAAAAAATAGAATAATGTATACAGGTGGTTAATGATCAGGCATTCGATGAAGTCAACTACAAGAAGTGTGATTAAGAACAAATATATGCAATTTTGATCGTTAGAATATTGATAAACAGTTTGAGATATGCCAGCTACGCACTCATTAGCGTTGAAAATATGGCTACACATATTGTATAATAACCTTGATATTGATAAAGAAGGGAAACAATCTGGAAGAAAATATCACACAATAAGCGCACAAGAGAAATACAAATTAGATATCGAATATTAAGGTATAATAAGATGATTAAACTGTTAAGCATGATTACAAGTTGGCATTCTCAAGCGAGGTGAATATCAAAAATGACAAATATTAAAACGAGATTTACATAAAATCGAAATGCATAGCTACAGCAGGATGCGAACAATAATGACTTCAGCTAAAATATCTCTCTATCAGCTGGACTTAGGTTTATCATGTACCATGTCAAGTATAGACTGATGTATAGCACTGATACATAAATTAAACAGTAAAAAACTCATAGGTAGCACTTTAAAGACTTTACAATATATAAACCGAGATGAATCCTCACAATGAGCTCGAGGCACCATGTAACGTTAAAAGAAGGGTTGCGTATAGTAGGAACAAGTTGGTCGTTGTTCTAAATTATTTTTATGAATTAGAAAACAATCGTTCATTCAATACATCAGAAGGCATGATTAACTGCAACGTGATCTGATCGAGGAAAGGGTTGGAGGTAGACGTGAAAGTGTTAGAAAACAGAAGTGGAAGTTGACAACATCGCATATTAAACTGGACCGGGCCTGACCTTAATGAATGACAAGTGTGCAGCTTAATACAGGAGTATATGGGAATGCATGGCAGTCTACGTCAACCAATATATCACACGGTAAGGTAAGGTGTTTGATAGGCTACTTATAAGAAGTTCAAAAGGAAGTTTACTGGTTGATATAATCTTACGAATCATCATTAAAGCAGTGATGGAACCGATTTTGCTTGATTGAAAATAAAACACTTATATTAATGAATGTGAAATGATAAAACCAGCTTTAAAAATAAAACACTGAAAAGGAGGACATATATTCATGCAGAATAAAGTGGAAACACGTATTGAATGTTCACGCCTTGAATCATAAAATCCATAAAATACAAATTTATCATATATGCGTGATGTAATCTTACCTTACCGCGTGGCGTGTCGATTGACGTTGCCTGCCATGGATCTTTATCTTCTCCTGTCTTGCGCCGCTGGCTTGGCTTGAGATCAGTCCATTGGCGGATGTTGTCGCTCCACTATATTCTTGGTTTCCCTTTTCCTCGTTGAACTCTACCAGTCCCTCGATCAGTTCGCGCTGCAGAGAATCGTGCCTCATAATGTGCCCAAAAAACGATAGCTTCCTAATTCGAACGGTGTCGAATAATGGCCTGCTCGTTCCTGCGAATTGTATAACACCTCTTCGTTTGTGACACATCTTGTCTAGCTTATTCTGAGCATTCGGCTAAGTGTCCGCATTTCAATGTCTTCTAGGCACTGCTGTAATATTTTGCTCATGTCTCGACTCCATGCATAGTGTTACCAGACATAGCACTTGACAGGGTTCGTCCAAGGGAGGCTCGGCGACGCGTTTAAAACGCGCGCCCTCTATATTGATGCGTTTTTTGTTCGCAGAGCGCGTTTTATATGGTTCAGTTTTAAATTCGCATTTCACAAAAAAAACCTTTATAAATAAACACTCTAATTTGTAGACCACGGAAATAATTCACTTATGAAAAGGCAGTTCATGTTTTAGAAAATCCTTCAGTTTCTTGTTTATTTTTATAATTGAGTCAGTAAAAACGTGATTGATTACGAAGAAAACAATGAAATTAGGGCTCTATTATTTTTTTCTCGGGTATTTTCGGTGAAGCAGGGATGTATTTGGCACTCATGCTTGCTCCCTTTGGCACAATGCATTCAGAAAACTTCACAGATAGAAACTAGTGCGCCCAGGTGTATGTCAAATGTAATTAATGATACATCGTTACCCGAATTCGCATGTTATCTAGGCTCCGATTTACTTACTTATACCATTATTGAAATGCAAGCGCCCAAGACGCGACCGAATTTTAAAGGATATCATATCCAAAATATGCATTTCTATAGTAAGGTGATCCTGAAATATAGACACATCCGGTGTAGCAATGGTTATATCATATTAAAAAATTGAAAACGTAAACGCGTGTCCATAATTTTCATGCGTTTTTTCTTTCAACATGCGTTTTTCAAACGCGAGCCCTTGATTTTCGTGCGTTTTTCAGAATTTTGGTGTGAAAAATAACGCAAAAACGCGCCCTCGGACGAACCCTGCTTGATGAACCGCATTCTCAATGTTAAAGAGAGATTGGGGTTCGTCAGTATCGTCCGCATTTTCTTCTTCGCATTTGCCTTTTTCCGTTATTTATTCCCTGGGTACAAAACCTTGCTGACCTGCTGAAGCTCTTGCTAATCCAATTCGATTTTCACATTGGATATTTCATTTTTTATTGCTTATCACCATTGTTTTTGTCTGTTTGATATTCAATTTTATGACAAAGTGTTAACCTTTTTCATCTACTCGTTCAGGTTGTTTTTTTTTTCACATTTTCTGCGGTGATTGCTGTGTCATCCGCATGCCACAGGTTGCTACTTCTTCTACCACCGACCGAAATTCCCTAATCTTCATTTTCAATCACTCTGAAAATAAGCTCCGTAAAAAGGTTGTAGAGATACGGCGAAAGTACATATCACTGCCTGGTCCCTCTTCTTATTTGGACTCCTTCAAGGTTTTCTCTTACGGTACGTACAACTGCTGCCTGCCCCCAGTATAGCCTGGCTATTATATGTACATATTTCCCGTCGAGCCCAGCTAACTTGAGTTTTTTATAAGATTTTCGTGGTAGACTCTGTCGAAAGCCTTCTCATAGTCCATGAAGCATATGCATAGATATTTCTTCTATTTCAAAAACCTTTCACTTATTGTTCTTAGATTAAATATGCCTTCTCGGATGCCCTTTCCTAAATCCAGGTGTGTAAGGTGACATGGACTGTAGTTTAGTGTGTAGTGCCTAGTTGTAGTATTTTGCTTGCTTGCATGTAACATCTGCTTCTCGGCGCTCACTAACTATCAGACCCGGGCTAGGTCTAACGACCGAAGGGTGTAGTTATAGTAACCTGCCTGGAAATGCTGCAACAGTCATCCGCTACCTCCACGTGATGCACACTGGTTAACACTAATAGGGCTCTGGTGTGGGTCAGTCAACGGCAACCCAAAAAGGTATATTCGGCAAGCCCACCGGTGCTTGGATTCCACTTTGCGTTTAAACCAACTGTTGCTTAGCTATGGGATAACTAGCATGGCAGATTGAGAGCATGTCACCTCTCTCATTGAATATTGACCGTGAATATATACTTTTGTCTTGGACCTCAATTCGGGACGCTCGTAAATAAACACTACCGCTTAACGAAAAGGAAACAACTTTAAAAATAAACAAGTTTGTTTTGATGTGAATGTGTGATTGTTTTATGTTAAAATGCGTTTTAAATGAAAAGAAAACTTAACTATGATGAGCATGCTTAATCAAGCAGCGGTCGAGGCGCTGTGCTCGGCCACCTACCTTGAAAATTATCTCAGTTGTATGGAAAATCTACCAGATGATTTGCAAAGAGTTGTTTCCCAATTGCGTGAACTGGATGTTGTTATGAATGGTGAGTTTTATTCATTATCATATAAAGAAGTGCTTGAAATAGGTTTTTAGCATTGAAATACGTTAACATATGGATAATTTGTTTGTTTAGTTTGAGCGATAATATAAGTTCTTAGTAAGTGCATCCACCCTAAAACACAACATGGTGACTTCGAAGCGAATGTCCGACCGAGCGAATATCCATTTATTTTACGACCCGTTGATACAATATCAAATTATTTGATGAATCCCTTTCTCGTGATATCATAAAACGCACTGTTATATTTACTAGCCCATTTTGATCACAATCATTCTTGCATACCACTACAAGTATCCTTCACCTTTAAGAGTGACCGATCACAAGCTAATTACGGTAATTTCCTTGCAGTAATGGGCAAAGTCGCCGGTCATCCGGTCATTGTCCGGCTGGAAATCTAAATGACCGGCAGAAATGTGGAACTTGCCGGTCAATATGACCGGCAAGATTTTCGCTAAGATTTATAAATGATTGAGAAAGAAAAAATGAATCATGAATGATTTTATGCAACTATCTAAACTCTCGCACCATACAACATTAAGTACACCGTGTTTACCCAAGGCCAACTAATTTGCTTTAACCACCATTTCCGGGTGGTAGGAAGCCTTTAGATCTGGGGTTTATCTGGAAGTCATTCCGTTCTTGATCTTGATTAGATCTTGATTAGATATGGTGTTACGTCGTTGTGACATTCTTACACCACGCACTTGCCAAGTATTAGAAATTAATATTTCGTACATAATTTGTGAAACGCTCGAGCTGCTCTGGTGCTATTGTAAGGTCATTAAAGGCTAGACTGGGTAAGGCATTCCAATCTCTAATTGTGTTTGGTACGAAACTGTATTTATATACATCAGACCGAGTGTGTAGTTGACGGAAGGAATAGGGGTGATTGTGTCTATTAGATCTAGTAGGTTTATAAAGGTCGTTTCGTGGGATAGATGTTATTTCAGCGAGGGCTTTGAACATAAGAATCAATCTATTTTGCGTTCTTCTTGACTTAAGTGAACTAAGCTTTAGTTGGCTAAGTATGTTGGTCATTGACCCTGGTTCATACGAGTAATTTCCCGTGACAAATCTGGCAGCCTATTTTGAACCTTTTCGATACTATCTTGAAGGTATTGTTGGTGGGGGTCCCAAGCTGCACTGGCATATTCCAACCCTGGCCTTATCAAGCCTTTATATGCTTGGAGTTTTACACTGTGGGGGCACATTTGAAGATTTCGTTTTAGAAGACCTAGGGTTTTGCAAGCTTTATTGCATAGTGAATTTACATGATAGTTCCAGTTTAAGTCGCTAGTGATATTGACGCCTAAATACTTAAATTTATCGAGGAAAACAAGTTTTGAGCCTTCGAGAGTGTAGTCGTAAAGAATATTGCATCGTTTTTTGGAGAAACGAACCATGTTGCATTTCGAAGGTTGAAAGCGCATACCCCAATCGCGAGCCCATTTACCAAGTTGGGTTATATCATACTGCAAAGCAAGACAATCTTTCATATTACGGATGACTCTGTAGCAAACACAATCATCGGCAAAAAGTCTGATAGGAGAACCAACACATTTAACAATATCATTGATGAATATAATAAACAAGATTGGACCAAGGACAGAACCCAGAGGCACACCGGAAACGACATCTGTTTTTGAAGAGGATGATCCATTTACAACTACAGACTGGGTTCGGTTTGAAAGAAATCCTGATATCCAGTTTAGGACTTGTTTAGATACTCCATATTGGTGTAATTTCAATTTTAACAGCTCATGTGGAACAGTGTCGAAGGCTTTTTCAAGATCAAGAACGAATGTATCCACCTGTAAACCTTTATCTAGGCATTTAGACCAATCATCGATGACATTGATCAATTGTGTTTCGCAACTCCTTCCTTTGCGAAAATCATGCTGATGGTCTATCAAAATATTATCCGTTCGTCGATTCTTCCATACGTTACATGTAAAACTTTTGGCCTGCGTGAATGTGAAACAAGAACAGAACTTAACAACTCCAACAATTCAGATGCAAATCGCTCATGGTCTCTCAATTATCTATACAAAATTGTCTCCATTCACACCACTTCCCGTTTAGCGAATGTGATCAAAACTAGAGACATATACTTCACATTCAGAGTTTTTTTTTACCGAGCCTATAACCAAGTCATCCACTCAAAAGCTGTTACCCGTACACGCTAGATATTTTTGTCCATTTTATTATCTAAATTTGCTTCTCTTGGGACAAATTGGACGATTCCATCAAAAGACACATCTACACTCTGATACATTTTTCGAGCCAATAACCAAGTCTACACTCTTTTAGATGTTTCTATACGGTCAACAATTCTAGCCCGATTTGTCATTTCTCATTTATGGAATCTGGCTCATAAGGACATAACGACATTGCATCTGAGCATATTATGTGTATCTCTGTAGCATTTTCTACAAACTGCAAAATAAGAATCGAAACTTTTAAAATATTTAAATGAATTTAATTACTTCCGGTCGACGCAATACAGTTCTATAGCTTCATTTTGAACCAAGCATTAATTCTCTTGGCCTCTTGGTTTACTTGTTTAACTATAAAGATGACGTATGACGAGACGCACATATACAGAAAGTCTAAAGGCCTAGCATCCTGAGGATCTGTACCTCAAGAACATGACACTACAGGGATTTATCTACAAATTTTTGAGTGTGCGACAGCGGGCGCATTCCGAATGATTTTTGTGCGACAGTTTCGAAAACTGTGCGACAGTGAAAAAAGTGGTGCGACAATTCTAAACTTTTTTTTACTGATAGAAAAAAAAACCAATATATTTGAATCAACATTCATAAAAAAACATAAGATAATTTTCCATTCGTTTAATCTGATTGGTCACTCATGTATACGTACTTAAGAACATAAATCAATGATGTTCCATAGAAACAAATCATACAATGATCAGGAATAGATCAACAAAACCAAAAACATATCTTGGATATACAGAGTCTCTAATACGTATTTTGTCTTTCATGACTAATTTTTGGCACATTGTCCATTGTCATACCATCTAGGTACGGACTCGATTTTTATTTTATTTCCTGTATTGAACTCAAATATGCGCCTTTCTTTAGCCTGGGTCCTCTTTTTAAAAGACTGCTTCAAAATTGAATTCGTTGTGTATGGGGCGTTGTAGGTTACAAAGGTCGTTACAAAGTGATACCAAATCAATTGTAATTAATGCATACTCAAAATAAAAACTGTACAAAAGGTCAATAAATCAACTACTGTGCAATCCTGAAAACAATTAGTATTACCGACCACTGAATCACAGTAAACTCAAATACGGAAAAATGGACACATAAAATAAATAAATTACACCATGGGCGCATTTCGTCAAAATTCTGTGCGACAAGACGGGCGCATTCGAGCCAAAAGTTGTGCGACATTTGGTAAAATTGTGCGACATTTTCCACAGTCGCACAGGTAGATAAATCCCTGCACTATATTTGAGCTTAGTTCATATACCACATTAATGACCGACAGAAATTCGAAATGACCGGCAGAAATTCGAGATCAGCCGGTCATGTGACCGGCAGTCTTTCATAAGATTTGCCCACCACTGTCCTTGTTTTGGGGAAGTATTTAGGAAGTGAAACCTTTCGTCTAATCACATCCATGCATAGCTTGATTGTTTGGGGAACGTAGCTATTGCGTGAGGTAGTAAGGTCTGAACGTATGGCATGCATTTCTGGTTAAATACCTCGTTCACAGTCTACATGTGTGGATATGCCACACTTTTTTTAAAACCACATTGAAAAAACGGAAGTGGCGATAAATAATTGGGCTGGAATATGTGAAATTTAATTAAGAGACTACACCCTATTGAGGAGCGGTTTGTGTTTGCTCGTGTTACACAATGCTCCCATGTTACAATATGAGTCGACAAAACCAATCCACATTCAAACCGACACTGCTAGATTATCAAACCTAGTTTTAGAACAAAAGTTCCATTAAAAATGTTGGTATATTTTTCAGATATCATAAGCGATATACAGATACATCAAGAAGTGTATGTGAAAGAAAACGATGGAAATAAAAAACAAAGAGCCCTCGTACAAATCCAACGCGGATTGATTCGTAGTCAGGAGATTGGTGATGAAAAACTACAGCTCGTCGGGCACGTAATAGAGCATATCGACAGCCGAGCAAGGCAGCTTGAACAAGATCTTGAAAATCTAGGTAATCATTACTTATAATAGTGACAAATCATTCAACTTTTTTTTTTTTGCGTCACTGAAATATAATTCAGGCCAAAATTCAGGCAAATGTCAAATTTAAGAAGTTACTTAGTAGTCAAGTCTTAAGAATAGTTTTCGATTTCATGAAATGTGCCCAAGCCAAAAGGATCTTGTAAATATGATTCGAACACATAGACCTTCTTTCATTGCCTCATTATTTTCGTGATTTTAGACCCAGCTGCAGCGGCGGGTCTTACCGAAGATATCAAACCAAAAGTATCTACTCCAAACAACTCAGCCGTACAAACCGCTTCATCCAGAAGTAAAACGGTAGAAGTGAACAGCACTCCTGCTGTGGTTAAAACCGAAGAGAAACAAGACCAAACGCCGCTTTCGGCAAAGAATAAACGTGCTCGAAGACAACGGGGCCAAGTGGAGGTTGTCAAAGAGGAGAAAAAGGTATTTACACACTTCAAGTCTTAACAATAACAGAATACTTATACAATGTTAAAATAGATATCAGGATTGTCATTCTTTTCAAATTATTGACCAAAGTGCACAAATTATCCAGTGTGTAAATGGGAGGTTATCATAAATGACCACACCCCTAAAAACATTAGATAAAATGTTCTAGATGCATGACGGATGCTATCAAACTGATTTAATAGTATAAAAAGTCAACTTATATCAAAACAGTAACATCGCGTTCATGCTATTAGCATTTAGCTTAAAAAATATATTTCAATAGATGTTCACATCTAGTAATGCTTATGTACATCATTTTAATGATTGCATCCCACATTTTTCTCCCATAACAAAGGACGAAGAAGACCAGAAGCCGCCCAAGAAGAAGAAGAAAAGGAAAGTGAAACAAAAGGCAGGCGGCGGCGCATGCGTCAACGACAAGGCACCTGCTGGCGGAGACAAGTCACCCCTGGATTTCCAGGACATTGATCCGGACGAACCCACCTACTGCTTGTGTGACCAGGTGTCCTATGGCGAAATGATCGGCTGTGACAATGACTCGTGTCCCATCGAGTGGTTCCATTTTAACTGTGTGCAGCTCGTGCATAAGCCCAAGGGCAAGTGGTATTGCCCGAAATGTCGCGGTGATAAACCCACGGTCAAGCGGCCCGATCTTCGATAATGATGGACAAATGGGTGGAAAGTGATTGGATGGTTTTGAGTGATTGAGTAGGATGCATTGTATATTCAAATGCCGTGGCAGTGTTCAGTTATAGCGGTTAATTTTTGAGTCGTTATTTAATCGACACTATTTTGAGGTATTGACTCTGGTTTAAAGAGCTTTATTAGCTTTGGGTGGCTTCATGGTAGAATTTTCTTCTAAAAATCATTATCCGTTTCCAAAATTATTATCCATTATATGTTTGCTCAGTCAGTAATTAAAGCATATTGATACTCTTAACTCGGCAGTGACAATACCAAACGGATTATCTTCCTCCATTAATTTTATCCACAAATATTACCGGATAATCATAACTACGAGAGGATGGAATACCAAGATTATTATTTGGTAAAATCCTGTTAATTTAGGACAATGTATATGTGTATTTTTGTTCTATGAGTTAAATGTTATTAACTGAGTATTAACTTCTTAGATGTTTTTCTATATAAATGTAAATGTATTATTATTTTAGATTTTTGCTTGTTACGATTTTTACTTAACTATAAAATGAGATTATAACACGATATCTTGAATATAAACCATCAAATACCCGATTTCTCAATCTATATTTATTGCTTTAGCCAAACGATTTGTTGTCATTTAAATAATTCAAAATGTACATTGAAAATGAGCAACACATTGATAAACGCTATAATGAATTTACTGTACCTTTCTAAAGTTCCCTGAACTTCTGTCTAGGCTCGCGCTAGTCCAGAATTCGAATTTTGCACTAGCGAACGCCTCGCGCGAGCCTAGTCTGTTGTTTTAGTATAAGCTCGATTATTAAATAATTATTAATGTTGACGAATTTCTTGTTGACGGATTTCTTTTAAACACATTACATGAGTTTTTTTTTTTCAATTTTCTCAAACATAATTGTACAATAGATTGTGAGTCAAGCAAATCAAGGGAAAATTATGAAATATACATGTATAGCTTAAGAATCTGAGGAAGCTCAGAAATTTAAACAAATGTTTATAAATCATAAAATGCATAATGACTGACCCAAATTCATTTAATGGAATGGTTAAATAGTATTTTACTTTATCGCAATTCAGATAAATATCGAGTCTGGGTATAATTGATATGAATTAACTGTGCAACAGAATAGGCAGTTGATCTTGTATTAATAATTATCATTTTATAATTAATAGTGGAATTTATACAAACGTAATATGAATTGCTATATGTAAAAGAAAATAATTATGATTCTGGAATATTTCATTTGTCTTCTAAATATTAGTGTTTCGAAGATTACAATAATCAAAAACTATATATTTTGATATCAAATACTTATCCACAAATGAAAATTACAAGAAAATGAGGATTCTAAACATTCAGCCATGGTAAGGAGTTTTCTGATCATTAAAATTATTTGGCAGCTTGTAAGATATGAAAAATAAGTAGCTAGGATGTTGTTTGACATTGACTGTAATTACGCTTCGTTGAATGAAAACGTTCATTATCCCCCGTGAAACGGAGGGATATGGGGTTGAGCGTGTCTGTCCGTCTGTCCGTCTGTCTGTCTGTCCGTCTGTCCGTCCCCCTTGACATAGGGTAGTTTGTGCACGC
>LQRL01019366.1:0-25860 GCA_001703475.1 Hydroides elegans
TTGTTTGAGCCTAATCGGATGTGGCACTTTTTGTTAAACTTACAAATACCATGAATCTATATCGAATAAGTTTAAATTTATATTTTGATACCTAATCTAGATTTAATAACGTAAAAAAAAAGAAGGCTACGAATAACGAAAACGAAAGCATACCGTTTAGTAGCAGACGATCTGTGGAATTGTGGGATAGCATTGCCCATAAAGTAAACAAACATTTAGACTTATACCTGTATTTTTCCTGGAGGTAAAATACTGGTGAGCGGCCTCTACATGAGAAATTAAAACTTTATTTTGTGATGACTCAGATTTTGAATATAGGAAATCATACTTTAAATCTACCATTTTTACCAAACACACCGTTTTCTCTTATAATCTGCGGACAGATGAAATTGACCCTCCATGGAAATTGGTGATATATATTGTGCGTTGGGTTCCCATTTTTAATTGGAATATACTTGGTACCTGAAAAAAATACTTGGGCTCGTTATACATATCATATACAATCATACCTTTTAGACTTATCAGTCGTCGATCTCATCATCAGACTGTAAATTAATGATAATCTAGGTATGCGTGTATATCTGTAAAAGAGCCAGCCTTATAACATCTTTTTGAAAAGCATCAAACTTGTCTTTACGGTTTTGTTCTTTTCGTTGAGGCTCTTGACCAGCTTTGCCCTTTCTTATTATTCGTGCTAATGCACTGATTGATATTTCAAAAATGTCTTTCACGTTTTTTAATATTCTATTCTAAATTTCATATAAACACTTAAAATATTGTTTTGACCTCGCAAGACATATAATCATTATATTTTTATCCATTTTAAATTTCAAATTTTAAATTTAATTTCTAAACAGCTGAACGCCAGTGTACAAAGAATCTGCAGTGAAAGACTTCTATGCGAGAGCTAGATTGTATATGACTATGCACAAATCATACACACAAGAATCACAAGAATGGTTTACTCCACTGGAAGTCTATTATATCATAACTGTATAGAATTCCGAATACGTGTTAAGCAACGTGGGCTTTGGCAACATGTCAGTATATGATAACCATCACACCAAATGATTTTTACGCCACAATTTAATTTATTTTAGAATAATTTATTCAATCCATGATTTCTCCTGTATTTATCATTCAATATTCATGATGAATACATCAGAAAATAACACCTTTTTATTTAGATATTATACTTAAATCAATCTTCTGAGATGGATAGGAGTGCAAATATGGGGAAAAACCAAAAGGGTCAATTTAAGATGTCCGCAATATATGTTCTATAGAAAATATCTTGCGCCCCGTTCAGTCTTATTTTTTTTACCATTGGCATCACGCCAACCCCCTCCATCACTCCCTGTGTACTTTGTTTAAGAGTTGTTCAATATTTACTTGAAATCATTTTGAATGAGGGGTTAGGATGGTCTGAGCTATTGCCGATCACTTCTGACAATCTGTTGATCCGTCTATGGAGATAAAAATATATTGGTACATACCATTGTCTTAAGTCTAAACATATAGGAGGAATTGACGCTTGCATAATCGCTGCAACAATGTTGCACCAAATGATTTTTTTAGAATCAATCCATAAAATTATTTATAATGTATAATGTTTTCCAACAGATCAATTTAGGATATTTCAAAATGAATTCGTGCTTGTTCTGTTTGAATAGAAAGGTTGAGCAAAAGTGTGTTTTCGAGATCCTACGTTTGGTAAACCATTATAGGTAGGTTAATTTTCTTGACTTTGTATATTTCTTGGGTATCATAATTTTAAACATACTCCAAACAACTTTTATCGAATTGAAACAATCTGCCCAAACTCTATACAAGAGCTTGTCATAACGGCAATTCGTGGTCACATTAATATCCAATGAATTATCAATGCGTGATTTCAGTTTTGAACATCATAACTGTTACTCCGGGACTGTAAACCAAAGTCACAATTCATATGTACTGTTTGCCCTTAATTTTCACGCTTATGTATCCATCAAATATCTGCAAGATGCTGAGTACTAGCCACTAGTTCAATCTATGTTACTACATACAAGAAGTAAGTCAAAGTGCTTGCTCTTAATGTTGCTTTAAACGGAAAAAAAACTTTTCTTTTGAATATCAATATTTATTTGTTATGGAGCTCTATATAAAAAGTGTATATGGTTTGAGATTTGTCATGGTATTCAACACTTAAGAGGCAGTTTTGAGATAAAACCATAAGCCAACTTTTTAGAAAATAATCAAGCATACTTTTAAAGACATATTACCGATTTTATCAGGAATGCGCAAACGATAACAACATTTTGATGTTCAAAGTATATCATTGAGAGTTTTGAGCGACAAATATCAATCAATGAAATAAACATGCATTAAAACTTTAATACAGTGATCGAAATCGACCGTTTTTATATTAAATGATGACTTTGGTCGCATTTTTGCTTTATTTATCACAAAACTAATGGTTAACAAAACAAAAGTTGCATTTTGCTGACTTGATTACTGGTGAAAAAATCATAATTGAAATAGCTAGCCCTTTACCAGGGCAAAGGTTCTCGGATGGGGACTATTAAAACGGCTGTATTGTTTTGGCCCGACATTTTTTTAGGAAATCAAACAACAGAGGGATAGAAAAGTTGCAACAAACTAGTTTGCTGAAAAGATAAGGTGGTGAATCAATCACGAGAGATTGTAGGTTGGGGTTTGTATCTCTGCAATTGCTTGTATGAAATAGAAGTGTTGAAAATCTAGCCTGGGATGATAAAACATATGAATCATGTGTCCTTAATACTTACACAGGCAACAATTTTTACTCACAAAGGGGGGTCGTGTTAGACATTCATAATTCCATGAATGGTTGGCGAAATGAGCTCACAGTTGTTGCAAGGTATGTTGTTATGATGCTGTGAAAAGTTGAAAACACTTTGATTTTTGGTAAGACTTTTGTGAGCATATATTATTGTGTATGAGGATAAGCAATCTGACAGTGCTCTCACAGGAACTGACTATAATTCCGGTTAGTTCGATATGGTGTTATGATGTGCTTTCTCTGCAAGAAAATTTTGTTTAGATTTCGTGCTTTTTTATTAGGTGAGATCTTCAGTTTAGCTGATCTCCAGGTTTTGAATTCGTGAGCTTTTCTTGTGTAATTATAGTGGCATCTTAAGATTAGATCTTGTGAGCTTTTCTTGTGAGCTCACTGTGAGACCTTCTGGCTAGATTTTTGTGAGCTCCTTTGCGATCACTATGATTATCTAGATGTTTCGTTCGGTGCATCGGCCATGCAAAACTCAGCACATTGTGTACTGAGGCCAGTGATTCTAACTAAGTCTATGTGAATTGGGGACGGTGTTTTACTGTGTGTAACAACAATAACTAAAATTATTCGAATTTAATTGCTTATTTGCCTATTTGTTAAAGCATGAATAATTTATCAATCATATTCCTATCAAGAAAACACTGAAAATGTTACAAAAAATGTATCCCTGTGAACCCTTTCATTCAAATCACAGATTATCGTAACACTTGCTATTATAATTATTCACAATTGCATAACAGTGCAAATTTACACTAATTTGACACAAACAAAACTCAAAAGTTGTATTTCCCATAATTACTTGAATCTCAAGTAAACAACAGTTTTCTGTTCACACTATCTTATGCATTTTTATCACATAATAATATCACACTTGCTGTTTCCATACTCACAATGTCAATACATTGTCGCTCATCAATATATAGAGTTATAATATGTCAATACATTGTTGCTCATTAATATATATAATTATAATATACTCGTGAGAAGACAGATATCGCTAGCCTCAGATGCATTCGGTAGACTGAATATCCCAATCTGGCAAAAACGTGAAATAAGGAAGCCCCTAAAAGTGAGACTATACACAGCGCTCATCCTTCAAATTGCAACGTACGCCGCCGAGACATGGACCTTAAAGTCCGAAGATAGCAGAAAATTGGAGGCATTGGAAATGCGATGTCTGAGAGCCATATCCGGTGTGAAGCTGCGCGACCGAGTCAGAAACGAAGCAGTGGGAGTGGCCTTGCAAATGAACACAACAATAACATACACTATCAAAACAAAAAGGCTCAAGTGGTTTGGGTACGTGGCCCGAAGACCTGCAGACAGCTACGTGGCCCATGCGTACCATCTCGACTTCCCAAACCCAAGACCACGAGGTCGTCCGCCAAAAAAATGGTGCACCCAAATTTGAGAGGACACCCGCCTATCCCTGGCGACAGCAGAAAGCTTAGCATCCGAAAGGCTAGATTGGCGCAGAGAAGTCACGGAGAGAGCGAGGTTCCGGAGAGGAACACGCCCATAAATCAAGTAAGTCAAGTCAATATACTCGTGTTCCTCAATATTGTTTTGTTTAATCTTATCGTCAAAATAAAGAGCTAAGCATTAACCAGATTTGTGTTATTGGGTGGAATCCATACAATTTTACCCGGATTTCAACTGAAAATACACTGCATCTATCAACAGTATTTCGTTTATACACATGTATATGGTCATGATAATATTATGTAAGTATGCAGTAATTTTGTATTCAGGTGATGTATATGGAGCATTTTTAGAGATAATTCTTAGAATATGCAAATTTCAAACATGTTCAAAAAGTTCATGAATACTGTCGAAGTGAAAATCATGGCAAAGACCTGTCGGTCATGTCGGTCTGTCTGCTGTTTGTGCCAGTCTATAGGTCCTTGTCATATGGTCCTCCGTTTTCCTACGACGAAGACCCAAAGAGGTCAGCCTGTCGATGTCAGTCTCTAAGTCTTTGTCTTGTGGTCCTCCTTTTTAGCCCCCAACCGGGGCCTAGGGGCCCGGAGGGGGCTATTAAAACGGGTTGATTTTTTAGACCCAAAAAGTGACCAAAAAAAGTTTCGTCAAGGCCTAGCACTTAAACGGTAGCATGTACCTATAAACATCATTGGGAAGGAATGTGTGAACAGTTATAAGGTAGATGCCCGACCTATTCAATTTTTTATTCAATTCATGATAAGTCCGGAAATCTGACTTAAAGTTTAAAATTTTCAACTTTTTTGGGGAAATATGACGCAAACAATCAAGGTGTAACAATTATGTTTCGCAACAGTGACTAGGTACATTTTGCTTGTGTCGCAATTATTCCATTGTTGACGATGCAT
The DNA here is from genome assembly GCA_001703475.1 of Hydroides elegans. Taxonomy (NCBI): domain Eukaryota; kingdom Metazoa; phylum Annelida; class Polychaeta; order Sabellida; family Serpulidae; genus Hydroides; species Hydroides elegans. The sequence continues at coordinate 5,161 of LQRL01019366.1, forward strand.
AACAATGGAATTATCGCGTCACAATACGGCTTTGAAAATCATATCTTTTGTGTTATTTCGCAAACAGTTAATGATATTTTCTTTCATCAATAAATAGACGGGAATATATGCCATTCAATTATTCTGTATCTTGCACAAACTTTGTTTGTGATTAATATAAAGATTCAGATGTTCTACTAAAGACATATACATTAAAATAATGTCATAAATAAAAATCAGGTTTTTTTATAGCCAAAATGAGTAATAATAAAAAGAATGAGGGAAACATTAACCAATGAAAAATGAGAAAAAAATGGAAGGAAGTTAAGAAATATAGGGATATGAACATTGAAATCGTAAAAGGGATAGGGAAAGGAACGGAAAATGAGGGTGGGAGGTTGGGGGCTTTGCCGTCTACGACTGCTTGTTTCCCAAGATAGAGGACCAAAACTGTCAGTCTGTATATGTCACTCCATAAATCTTTGTTATACGGTCCTCCGTTTTCCCACGACGTCAACAATTAATTAATTGTGTTATAAGTATACTGTGCCTAGTTAATGGTGCTTAACATTATTGTTACATCTTGATTGTTTGCGTCATATTTCCCCAAATCAAGTTGAACATTTTCAACTTTAAAACCAAATAAATGAAATACCATTCATTGAATAAAATAATATGAGGCCAGGCATCTACCTTGCTTCTTTTTACACATTCCTTCTGTAATATGTTTATAGCTATATGTTACCGTTTTTTGCTAGGGCATTTCGAAAAGAATCGTCCCTTTTGGGCCCATCCTATTTTAATAACCCTTTCCGGGCACATAAGCCCCTGCTTGAGGCTAACAACTACACCGTAGGTAGTTGAAGTGTAATATCACACCTTATTGGTGCCTTATCAAGCATATTTGTTATATCTAGATAAAACGAACAGGCTAGGAAACATTTCTAAAGGTATGCTCTTACGTAACATGCTCTTACGTAACTTTTGTGAAGCAACGGTGTGGTGGTCAAAGGTCAAGTGGGCTTCCCTATCAGAAATAAGTTCAACAACATTTTCTTCTTATACATGACTAAGACTGTCTTAGTGCGCAAGAGAACTTCTCATCAGCCAGGCGTTTTTTAGGTGTGTGTGGCTGCGACAAAGGGGTTTTTCGTGATTCCTACTAGAATAAGCTACGTAACCCGGGGAGACATTGTGTAACCATAATTATATATGAAGTTTATTTATGTTTTATTTGCAACCTGTATGTTTAATTACGTTAAATTTAAAAACATTATACAGTTTTTGATATACTACGAACACTTTGTGACAGTCACGTGTGTCATCTTCACAACAGGTGGATCAAGTATTGGCAACGACTGATATCCATATCCAGCAGCCATGCGCGTCCGTGATTGCAACAAGTCAACTTTTAAGGCGATGAAGCGGTAGTTGACTCTTATTTATTTTGTATCTGTGATTATCAAATATTGACCGCTACCATAGCTGCACAGATTAAAGTTTACAAGAGGCATACTTGGCGTTGTTGTATAGTACGTTACAGCGTGTAGTCGCGACAGTTATACGTTCATCGATGCTACAATTGACTGTAGACGCCAGTCTGACTCGTTAAATCCTATTCGTTTATACAGATCCGGAATCAAAGTAAATACAAAACACTTATACATTAGTCTCACAGTAACACTGACACATTTTTTTTCCGTACAGTTTCAGAGATATTTAAAGACACTTTAAAGACACTTTCATCTTTTAGCTTAGATTTTGTTTGAGGTGTCGCAAACAGCGTGACATTAAGAAGTGTTAACCAAGAGGCACGCGGTTTATTGTGTGAACACGACTTTGGTAGAATGGGGCACGTTACTACACAACCAATCACGTCCTGTAAAACATGAGACAAAAAAAATGGAGAATCAATCTTTCCACTTTCCACGCCACAACACCATATGATGCGCTTTGCCTCAACCACAGTGATTCTGTCAGGAAATTAAACGAACATACCGCCTTCGGGATACCTGTAATCGAAACCTTCCCTTCGCCGTCATTGTTCCGTCTCATATGATAATTCGGTTTGGCAAGATGCTGTCGACCCAACTCATATTGCAGGCTGAACATAAGTACAAAGATATGCGGAGACTATCTTTTGTAGAGGCGACACCCGTGTTGACCATAAATTGCACTACAGCAGAAGTCTGGATGTTCAAAAGTAATCCTCCCAGAGGCCATGCAATTTGAAATGACCGATGTTTTAAATCGATTGACCCTAACTCGAATTAAAAAGCTGCACCAATAGGTCCGTTTTGAAACCATCGGTGTTGGCATCAGAAGTCCTTTCCCCCAAGAATAAAAAGCTGGAACCTTCCAAGGGTTGAACATCAAGCCATGATATGAATTGATCGAACGCAGTGGAGACGAATTCGTATCGCATCGCCCCGCCCTGTGCAGGTCATGGCGGGTAAATACAACACAACACATAACTCAACGGTGTTAGGTGAAACGGTTGTTGGGAGAAGAGTACAATGAGAGTGCTCTAAAGTGTCCACTAGCAATGCTGGATTACTTGTTCCCAATGCAAGGTGTGTTATCGCTACCATACGCGACGAGGTCATAAAGCGATTGGAGTAATGTTCTCGAAGCTCACTGGTCATTCTGTTCCACTTGAACGTGGTAGTAGAGGCAATGCTCAAATATACCCGGAACATATGCAACATGATCTATTGATGATGAGGGCTATGCATCAGGTCTTAGATTGACTCATGGCGATGACCAAGATCACCGTTGCATTGTTCCATCAAGCGGTAACACACAAGCTTGATGCAGTTATTAACGCGCGCCTGAACAAGACCGAGCCGATTGATATAAGGGAGGATCACTCAGGGCAATTTCGCCTCAAACCGTTTGTAAATGATTATGTTATTGTTCCTCATCGAGACATGCGTCTGTCTGCCGCAGCGTAGTAATGGGTTGCATCCAATGTCTATCGCAATTAACCAGAAGTCGTTGCATTGAAGCAGATGAAGCGACGAACCGTGGTTACCACGCCTGCTCCGTTGACAACGAACTGCGCTAGGAGGGAAGAAGGTAACGACAGAGAGGGCATTCTAGACAGCAGGCCCCCGACGCGGTTCAGGCCTCGTTAACACCTCTCAGATGACAATTACTGCAAGGAATTGGTTTTAAAATTTAAACCTTATTCCAAGCGGTACAAAAGAAGCGCTAAATTTACGTAGGCAAGGGCAATTAGAGAATTTACCAGTTGGTGGCACGCTATTCTTAATCTCGAGGCTTTGCAAAAATAGGACCACCTACGCGGTTCAAAAGCGAGTTAGTTAATTCGGGGAATAATCCAAATATAGATTTCTCGGCTCATCCATCGCTAATTACTTCGTATTCGGATCCGATCAAACAAAAGGCTTTATAATATTTAGTCCAGGATCTGGAAGCCAAACACTACATGTCACACATGGTTCCATGGGTATTTCTCGTTCCCAAAGAGCCGATACGACCGTCTTCACGGTCATGCCTTATTGGCCTTATCCGCGATTCTCACATTCACCTTGAGCGCTTTTTTCATCCTGTGAGAGGTAAGCTTCTTCTACTATAGCGATGGGTCATATGTTGCGAGTGACGTTGTTCTTCTTTAGGAGAACTATTTTCCGCCCACATTCCATTGAGACTTCGTCCATGTTTGTCGTTTCTGCAAATCCGCCAGGTATCCAGCTTTCCATTTCGTTCAGAACATGTTGAGGAGGTACTGAACGAGTCTCCAACGCTTTGTGATAGATATATACTGCTGAACAAATTGCCAGGCACTGGCAATACAACACTCGCTTTCATTGTGAGAAGCTTGTTCGGTGATTAGACATCTGATTAAGGATCATGCATGTGGTCGCGTTTAGGAGGGCGACTATTTTCGATAACCATGACCTTGTTGAAGATTTTACGCAGTGAGTCATCGTCGGGTTGAGTGCCTACTTTATCAAACCTCGTTTGAACGACGCTATGTTCTAAGCGAATCTGTCGTTAACATACTCCTCCCCATATGTAACTGGGAGTGTTGATTTGAAATGGAAAGTAGTCACGATTCTGTCTGTTGAAGTAGATAATCCTTGACCTGGTGTGATCGATGGCGGCGTACTCTCTGTCAAAACTGTTGGTGCCATGATCACATCGCATATTTGGAATTGGTCTCCGGATGGCGATGAAGCGGCGGAACGCGTTGATAAACGCACCCGTATCGAGTGATGTGGGTACATATAGATAAATTGGCGTGTCAGCATGCATGTAAACAGAGCGCCGTACCGTGGAACCTCACTTCGATTCACTTTGATGTGGAACGGCCCAAAATAATCAACACCACAGTAGGTGAATGGCGGGGTCTCTCATACCCTGTCTTTGGGCTGCCATCTGATGCTCCTGTAGTCGTCAACAAAACGTACGACACAGTACACATTTATAATTGATTAGTGAAACGATTTCCTGGCATCCTGTTACCCAGTAGCCGCTCTGGCGCATGGCATTCAGTGTAGCTCTTCTTCCTTGATGAGTCCTCTCGTGAATCGAGCCGGCTTTGAGAACACTGATGTTATCCGTCGATAGAACCACTGGATTTTGTTGTTGCACAGGCATGCCTGATTTCTCAAGCCTTCCTCCAACACGTGGTAGACCGTGATCAGCTAGGAACGGGTGAGCTTCGAGAGTGCACTTGTTTTTTTTTACATAAAAGCTCACCGTAAAGATCGGTGCACCGCTCCGGGTCGATAGAATCTTTGTGTCGTAGGTGCCTTATTGAGAAGGATTCTCCAGGATATGAGACAGTACTCTACGGCTCTGTGTAATGTATTCCATGATGAGAACCTAGCGGCGAGACGTTCAAAAAGCGACGGGTAAACATTCACGGTGTCTGCCTGCAGTGTATATACACTTGAGTTCCGGATCATCGAGATCGACACGTGGGGTTGTATGCTTGCTAAGTAGTTCCGTGTTCCACAGACACCCGGTTTCGCTGAACCATGATTTCGACTCCATGAATTTCTCTATTTTCATGCCATTGCTGGCTTAATCTGACGGTTTTGTTTCTGAGACGAATCATCCAATGTTCGGCGTTCGAAACGAACACGTGAAATCGCTTGGCATTGCTGTTGATGTATCCTAGAACCACTGTACTGTCTGTCTAGAATAACTACTGTGTTTTCACACTTTAGTTCACGTCCGAGATACACACTGACCCAACCCGATAGAACTGCAACCGCGATTTCTAATCTTTGCACTGTGCCATGCTTAACTAGAGCGACTCTGGCGATGGGGAGTCTGCAATGCACTTCGCCTCTTGCGTTAACCATATGTATATAGGAGCACTGACTATGGTCTACGATGCTGGGATTGTAATGATGAAACTAGACTGATGTCACCTCGCCAAAGTCTTTATGGTTGTAATATCGTTGTATCCGTAGCGCTTATAGTTTGACTAGATCGTACTTCCATGTCTCTACACGGCGTATGATATATGGAGGAAGCGGCGTATCCATGTCAAACTGCTGCTGGTATATATCTGCAGAATGCGCTTTAGAACTAATATCACTGGCACAAGGGAGCCGAGCGGGTCATAGATGACACTGACCAATGAGAGATTCCCTCTTCGTGTAAGTGCCCCGTCCTTGAACACAATCTTGAATTGAAACAAGTCGTTCACGATGGACCTACATGACAGTCTGCAAGTTCGATGCGAACTTATGAAGGCGAATGCCGCTCTTTGCGCACAATAGCTTGGTGTTTGTAACTAAAGCGATAGCGTAGTTGTCCAATGTTAACCCGTCGTCAACAAAGAAGTTATCTCCAACAAAATTTGCAGATTTACACCGCATTTCTCATCGGCATAGCCAGCTGTCGTTTTGATACCGTACTTGTCGCAACCCGGAGACGACTTGGCTCAAAAGAGATACGTTTGATGCGAGATTCCGTCGGCGGTTGGTTCAGATCGCCTTCCCACCATAGGAATATGAAGTAGTCTTTTAGTATGTTCGCACACTTTTAACTGATAGATCATATGTTCCATGTCGCAGCATATTGCGATTCATTCCTTGCAAAAGCGGCATAGTATTCCGAGAAGTCAGTTGATCAAATCCGGACCATGTAGGAGATGATCCTCCATGTTTGACACTTGCACCAAATACTACACTTATCCTTTTGTTCTTGGAGTGATATACCCCGTGGTGTGGCATATACCACTGGTAGGGTGAGTGATTACACTTCTCTGCGAAGCCCTTGTCGATGATACCCTCCACAAAGTCCGCTCTGTACTGGTCATCCTTGAACAATCGCTTTCAAAGGCCTGCGAGGCGTTTCATGGGAAGGCATCGATTATTCGGGAGCGCTATATCCTCATCGCGTAGAGGGAGTGGCATCTCAAAATGTCCGTCGTTTGTTCTCTTGATGCCGCTTTTAATGTTCTGAAGGAATTTCTTGACCGAAAACACAACTGATGACCGAAAACACAACTGATGTTTATGGAGAATCCTCGTTGTTTGGGATCATTGCTGCCGTGATCTCCCGTATATCTATCATGTGGGTGACAGCTTTATTTATATCGCTTGCGTTGCGATTTCCTATAATATTCCAAGCTAGATCCGTTCGCTGGGCGTGGGCCTGATCCCCCGATTCTGGTATCACCTTTCAAGAGTCAACGTTTGAGGATGATCGTAACCAGTTAGTAAACCTCGGTGATCTATTTTTCGGCTTCTGATAACTTGGGTCGTGTAAAAGTATAGGGTGCAGTTTGTTGCACTTCTTGCACTGCTTCTTATATTTGCAGTCCTTTACAATTTGGCTCGTATCCAAGCACGCGAAGCACAACTTGTTTTCCTGCACATATTTCCGGCGATAGTTCATTGTTTCCTTGATGAAATCCGGACAGTCGTTGATGTGATGACCATCCTTTTTGCAGTAGAAACACGGTTGTTTCTCGGGCTTCACATTTACACCTTTCTTGTTTTGAACGTCACGACATGTCTCTGTTTGTTCGGATGAAGTTTCTCACTCTTGTCGGGTTGTTCGGAGTCGGACAAGAGCTCCTGTTTCTTTGCAGCCGCCCTTCTTGTACTATTTACTAGTTGATGGTTCTGGCTCAACCCGTAGGGCTTTAAACGATGTGATTGGATTGTTCACCGATTCCGCCTCATCCGATATTAACCTAATACAGCATACAAAAAGGAGGATAACTTCTTTTTTGTGGTTGAATGTTTTGTTCCTTGTCCCTTTGTGAATCCTTGTGAGTCTCTCTCTTTATAGACCACTTCAAAACAATGTCGTCTGGAATTTTTCGAATAATCACCTGATTCTCCACGGGATCATCCAGAATGCCCAAATCATCGTTGGTCTTCTGAGCTAATTCACACTATTTAAGGAAATCGGAGAGACATTGTAATGCCGGTCGTCATTGTTTTGTATTCTAGGCCACTGAAACTGGCATCCAAATCTGCCGTAGAATCGTTTCTTTGCGTCAGCATCTGCACAGTCTTAACTTTAAAGAAGAAATCTGTCGATACACTCCTTAGCTTCTGCTACGTAGCGACGCGGGTAAACACTCTAGGCTCTGGTTGGGGCAAGAGAGATGCGTGGTTATGTTCCGTTATTGCATGCGCCAGTAGATTTAGATTGCTTACTTCTTGGGTCGTAGTGGTTCTGTCTATCACACGACGTATCGAGCAAAGATGCATTTCCGAGCAGTGGCATTGAAGAAGTTGCGCTTGTAAGATGGAATACTAACACTTGTGGACATTAAAGGCGTTGGATATCCGATTTGCGAATGTTAAAGCGAGTGGGTTGGAGTATGCGTCGGTAATGACGCACGCGAGTATATCCCTGGTGGGATAGCGGTAGTGCGATCCGTAATGTGTAGGTCCGCGATATCCACGATAGCACTTGAACCTTGTGCCGCGAGTGAATAACGTTTCACGTACGTTTACACACGCGAGGTATCCACGGGAAGCTTGACTCGAGTATCTTTTGTTTCGCTGAAGTCCGATGATGACTGACTGTGTACCGTTACGGCTTGTAGCTTCGCCCTTTATTGTGCTAGCTCACGTTTGAGAACCAGCATTTGTTACTTTTGTTGCTTCTGATGGATATCCATTTGCTACTGTGATATCGCCATTTGTCGCGCCTTAAGCTCCTGCTCCTGTTGACAATATTGAAGCTGTGCTGCTATCTCTGCTGCTTTGGCTGCGACCTTCATCCCAAATGACCTGTAGAATTCGTTGTATCATCCATCGTGCAGATTACTGATGCTGTCGATTATAATTAATTGTGGTTTATAAGTATATATATCTTTTTTATATCAAACGCTGAACAAAAATCGATGTCACAATTTTTCTGTAGCTGCCTAGTAAATGTAGTAGCTTTGCTTTTATTGTTGATAATGACGTCAAAATATATGATAATTGTGTATAATTTGAATAAGCAAAAAACCTAAATAAATAAGCTATTGTTTTTGAATTCAAATATTGAATTCAAAATAAATGTATTGTAAAAATGCTGCAAAAACTTGATTATAGATTGTTCATAGCAATTTGCTCTCTAAGTAAAGGTATCGACTGAGTACATTAAACAGAAGAGAAAAATGTATCTTTAAGGTAAAGGGAAAATTAATAATAGTTTTTTACTTTGTTAAATTGTATTTCATCGCTTTAAGCCATATATAAATCTGTTTCTGACCAACATGAGTAAAAAAAAATCAAACTTCTAAAAGTATGTCGTTGGATACTCCTGATTGAGTGAGTTGGAAGATCTTGGGCCCTCATTCTGACTTTCATTACATGAATAATTATTTCGCAGAACAAAGTAAGAAGTAAATTAAAACTGATAAACTGATTTACCTGTAGAAGAAGGTACCCATCGATTGTGATGAGAGTTGTGTTTAATATTAATTTGAACGTCGGACAAATGTCCGTAAATTAATATATGTTTTATATTCATTTATATTTAGTTATATATTAATCAATGTTATGTGAAATACATTTTATAAAAAATTATTGGTATTGAGAACGAAACACATCATTTGGTACTACCTTACTATGACAAATATTCTAACAAAAACCGTTCGTTGAAGCATGCGGGGTGTCATCTGTGACATCCGTTTTATCAATCATTGTGAAGATTATGTAGGCTTTTTATTTGATTATTTTTTTAGTTAAAACCTTATTTCTTACATTTTTATGACAAACGCTGAGAAATTGCTGCAGCCATTTATTTTTTTCTGTTGCTACTTGGTGACAGCAATAGCCATATTTGATTGTTAATTGTGACGTCACAATATATTACAATAGCGTTTATTTTTAAATTCATAATAAATCACAATCGATCGTGTGGAGTTTTGCAACTAAAATAGCTTTTTACAAATTTGCTCAATTGCTTTGACATAATAATTATAGAAACTAGCTTATTCTAGAACTTATACGAAGAAATGTGTTATGTAAATACTGTGTAAAAAGTTCATAAACTTTTTACTTAACACATTTCTTCGTTTCAAATAAATATTCGTGGATCCTCATTTTTTCTTCCAATTTTACGTTCCCTGCTTCGATTGGTCGAAAGTTAAAAAATAGTTCTGCAAGTGGAAATAACAGCCTTTAAAACCTCATATTTGTCATATCAATAATTTATTATTGTGCCTAAGGTTTCATATTTTAAATGACCAACATATGTTATCTAAGTAGTTAATCAATTCACGAGAAGAAAGAAGAAAACGAGACATTTGGAGATACTATTTTGTTTTTGGACTGTGATATGGCAAAAAGTAAACAAACAAACCCACACTTTTGACAGCTGAACTATTTAAAAAAAGTCAAATGAGATGTTAAAAGGCATATTTTCTTTCAGTTTAATATTGGTGATCATTCCTAAAGGATATCTTAATTTATATGACGATGAATGGAATCCATATTCAGCAAAGTATGGCTCTTTTTCGGAAGATACAAGGTTACACACCCTTGAAGAAATCAAGCAGATGTTTCAGTTTGGATATGACAACTACATGAAATATGCATTTCCAAAGGATGAGCTTGATCCAATCCACTGTGATGGCCGTGGTCCAGACTACGAAAATCCGTATGTGTTGATTGACGCATTTTATTTTAATGAAATAAGAGGATTGCGAGTTCCTCGGGGTGGGCGATAAAGCCGGATCATTCATTAGATTTTTTTGTGGATATCAGTATTCGATTTCAGTTGGTTCTTACATTGACATTGTCAAATTTTGTCGTTAACTCAGCACATGCGCTGATTTAGAGGGGGTGCACCCGCCACGCCCCCCGTTCACCCTTATATGTACACCTATGTGCCTAAGTTGAATCGGGTCCTTAGTTGATACACTTTTTGATTAAGTTACTCTAGGTCGTCAAAATGAGGCTTTAATTATCTGAAAAATTTAAGTAGGTATTGTAAAAAAAACAACATTTTATGAATATAAAAAATGAATTTAAAAATTATCTGAAAATATTAAATACGTATTGTAAAAAAAACCTTTTAATGAATATTTTGATATTCATAAATAGTTTTTTTTTTTCAATACGTATTTAATGAAGTAATTACATTTTCATGCATTTTTCGTTTTAAAGTAAGAAACAAGTTTTTGATATATGCCTTGATAATACAAATCGAAATGAATTGGCATCCCTTCATGTTGATATTTTATATTGTTGGCGCCTTTAGGTTCGATATTTTATTGACCCACGCTTGTAAAGGCACAGCGACATTCGCTGAAAAGTACAGATCCGTTTAAGTCAATGTATAGGAAAACCCATATTTTGTTTTGGTATATTTTCATATGATTAAAACTATCAACACTTCATAATCAAAAGCATATTTTTTGTGTCTTAAAAGTTGCTAAGGTCCAAATCACTAAATACTGAAGGAACCTTTCGAAGACTGTCGGACTGAGACCACAGACTCTTTGGCGTTAGGATTTTTTTTGCTTTTGACTTGAACAAACAATAAACAGTACGTGTGTTTTAGTCTGCATATAAGCGTAATACGTAAATTTTATTACAAATAATGTCATGAGGTTCACACTCACATCTTCTTAATTCAAAGAACTTATTATCATATTTTTTAGTTCCAATATTAACATCAACGACGTGCTTGGTGATTACGCGCTCACGCTTGTGGATACCTTGGACACTCTTGCGGTAAATATGATCTAAACGCCTCTAAGTAATGTAACTTGTCTTTTGAGATTGTTCTCAATAGTTTAATCTTGTTCCACTGAAACATTGCTTTCGGCTGATTTAACGATGGTGTTTTGTATCGCATTATGATGTGAATTTGCTTCTTTAAGGCTCGAATGATAATACTGTACGTTTTCGTGTACATTGTATATGATTATTGTTTGTTTGTTTTGAAGGTGATGGGTAATAGCAGTGAATTCAAACATGCTGTTCAACTTGTTTTAGACACAGTTTCATTCGACAAACCAAGCACTATACAAGTCTTTGAGGCCAATATCAGGTATGTCAAACTCTTAATCTACACCCTTCTATTTAAGCAGTGTCTAAGCCACAGTCATGATTTATGTGTTCACTTACTGACGTTCATTTTCTGGTTATGCATTCTTTGCTTTAATTGAAAGAATATACGTAATTAAATAGCGATACACTTATCAAAAAAGATAATTGTACTGTATTTATGTTATGATTATTTATTTTTAAAAAAATCAAACCATGCATTTTATGTCAATGCTTCAATCAGTATCAATAGTTTATTGTTTTAACATACTTACAATTTCCATCTTTATCGACTTTTTTGCTTCGTATTTATACATCACCGTCCCTAATCCATATTTCTGTTTGTTTTCTGCTATTGTGCTTATCCCTACGCATTACCCCAAATATAATTATGCTCTTGTTGTACCATCCAATAGGATCATCGGTGGTCTACTTGCCGCCCATTTGATTATTCTCGATGACGCACAGCCGTTCGGCGACATGCGAATCGACGACTACGACAACGAACTCTTGTATCTCGCTCACGATCTCGCAGCTCGTTTGCTGCCTGCTTTCGAGAACACGGCGACGGGCATTCCTTATCCGAGGGTAAGTTTAAACTTTGTATTTGAGGTTCAAATTTTTACTGTGGTATAAGGTTAGATTAACACGTGGTTCAATTTAGGTTTACATACTCAAACTGGGGATTAGCATTTCTACATTTATAAGCTTCGATCGTTGGTTGAAGTCTGATCGATTGACAAAGAGCTTCGCGTCAACCCGGACGGAGACTTATTTGGTAAATGACTACATGTACGATGAAATAACCGTCATTAATTCAGTGTGCGACATAAGCGATAGACCGATAGACAATTCTATTAAAAATTGGCTCGGTCTATTAGATTTTTAGACCGGTGTCTATTAGGAATATTTTCCAAAACCCGTCTAAACATTAAGGATTGCAATTACTCTTTTTCTTTTTTATCTGTTTTATTTTCAATGCAATGTGAAGATGGTTAAATCTAAGAAGCAATATATATTGTACATGGATGTATGTACATGGCAAAACACACTTATTTTAAACCACGGCTAGATCCGATCGTCAGTGCTCGAATTTTACTTTGAATTTCACACACAGACCACTGACTCATACTTAAGCAGGGGTTTACCTGAGCGGTCGCAGGGACGCATATGCGTCCGTCTTTTTGTCCAGACGAGTGTCATTTGAGAGGACACTGGCGGTATAGAGAATGGTAATTTTATGGAAATAATATTGTACAAAAGGCATTTATTTTCTTAAGGTTAAAAAAACTGCGCTAGCGCCGTCGGCGCTCGCATTTAACATGTAATTTTCATGTTGAATATCGATGGCTTATGTCATTTTGCCCACGCTAGTGTTACTTTTCATGACGTTGGTAAAGTACACCTTTGCCTAGCATCAAACGTGTGAATTTGAACTATGTACGAATTTAATGGTAAAATCCTCTCCTACACATTTTTAAAATAATAATAGTTCATTTCCGGTCTATTAAGGTCTTCTTCGGTCTATCAAACATCAGAATCTAATAGACCGATGTCTTTCAGCTGAGCAAAACCTGTGTCGCACCCTGTTAATTAGAGATTTTGGATTTGATTGACAGGTGCATCTACAAATGGGCGTGCGGCCCGATTGCGTCAATACAACATGTTCAGCGGGGGAGGGGTTTTTATTGTTTTCAATTTTACATCATGGAAAAAGGTTTGATAACATACTAGAAAAATAAACATAAAAATGAGTAATTACGCGATTTCGATCGACAGGTTCATCTACAATTGGGCGTTCCTCCCGATTGTGTCAACACCACATGTTTGGCGGGGGTGGGGTCGCTGCTTCTTGAATTTGGCATACTGAGTAGTCCCATGAACAAATATATTATAAATTGAGATATCATGTGATTTTAATTGACAGGTCCATCTACAAATGGGCGTTCCTCCCGATTGCGTAAATACAACGTGTTTGGCGGGGGCGGGGTCTCTGTTGCTCGAGTTTGGCATGCTGAGTCGTTTACTCGATGATCCTGTGTACGAGTCGCTGGCCCGACGCACCGTGGATAAGCTGTGGATGTATCGTAGCAATGTGACTGGACTATTTGGTAAGTTTTTGTATAGATGGTTCGTGTTTTGTTAAGCAAAGATTTGAGGGGGTTAACGCTAGATAAAACAGAAATATTAATAACCAAACTTTGCTATTCGTGAAGGCATATGATCGTCAAATTTTGAATCTGTTTTCTTTGTTTTCAGAATGTAACTTATAGGCTATAGACTAAGTACCGGTATACAACTAATATATAAGTGCATTACTTTTCTCGGTGTGAAGTAGAGAGACCCATTTTCGGAATGGCCCCGGATTCCAAAGGTCGAGGGGCACTTACTTTTTCAAACGCCATACATTTAAGTACATGTTTGAGCTCCCGGGTGTTGGTTCGGTATTAGTAAGGGTAGGGGCTCGAAGGGCCTCCGCGAAAAAAAAATCGAGCCTCCTATGTTACAGTTTCAGGTACGGTTTGAACATACTACATATAAAGATATATGAGATGAGATAAAGCCATTGCGTATTGAATGTTTATGTTTGAACTTACTGGTTCTGAACATTTTATTTGTTGTTAATAGAAATATGAAACAAAAATTTATGTAAACACAGTTTCAAGACGAAAAATGTTTGTGAATCATTTAAGAGTTCTTTCATAAATAAAGAGCAAAATACTTCGATCAATAACTGACAGGGCGGTAAAAAAACACACACACACACAATTTTCACATATTTTATTTTATTCAAGTTGATTATAGGCTGTACGTACTAATACTGCTTCCAATTTTGATTTGATCTCAAAATATCTTTGTTCATCGGGAAATCCTTCAAACGCCCCATAAAGCGAATGGAAATCGAGAATACTCTCGTTAAAAACGGCGAACCATTCGAGAATTTCCGAAACGCTCGCACCCAGTTCTTGTCGTTTCGGATGGAAACTCGATATTGTTTCGGATTCAACTGCCCAAGTCTGACTAGAAATAGCGTTCTTTAAAAATGCGGATTGTATAAGCATCGGGTTTGTTTTGGATTGTTTGATCTTTTCTGGTGTTAAAGGATTATCCAAAAACGTATGCTCTCGATATGCGTTGTAAAAATGCTTATCGAATTCTTCGATTTTGTAATACGCCTGTAAGGAACAGCCATCAACCGTTTTTATACAGGCATTGTGTTCACATCCAGCACAATTGAACGCGGGTAAAATTAGAGTTCTATTCAATAAATAAGCAATCGATAAGGCGTCCAGTAACGCATCTTTTTCAAGCCCTTCTAGTGAAGCCGTGTTGTCACTTCCGGTGTATGCATTACTATACGTCATATATTTTCGGGCGGTGTCCGTGTAATATGCGTTTTGATCATAGCGCCATAATAGTGATTCCTTAAAGCGAAAGATTTTGGCGGCTTTTGTTACGATCCAGTTATTGTGTACGATCACTTTGCGTCCTTCTGCCAGATGGCGCCAAGGGTCGATGAACTCGAATGTGCTTTGTTTGTTTTCCCAATAGATGGCGCCTGATTGGTACATGTATGGATCGAGAAATTGCATTTGAATACCGCTTGTCTTTTGCGTGAATTCCAGCACGGATTTAAAAATCGGCTGCTCGGTTTCGAGGCTGTTCTGTTCCCGCCTGACAACTTCACTGAAGAGGCGAATCGTTTTGGATGTGGGTCTAGCTAAATAGAAGCCAGTATTTGGCTCCCCGTAGACGTGATTCCGTTGTATTACGAAATCTAGTTTTTGTTGTTGAACAATTTTCCATAATAACGGAATAGGATTCCGGATAAAAACGATATCGAGATCGACAAAAAGAACGTTGACACGTGCTACTTTAAGAGCATTCAAAACAACGTGTGATTTTGCGTGTGTTTTCGAGGTAAACGCGTGTGTTCCATACGTGCTCGCTTTATCGCTCAATGCATCCATGTGACTGTCAGCATAAACACAATGGATTCGCGTTTGATTCAAAATATCGCAGCTTCTCTCATCGGCTGAGATCATAACATAATTCTCTATTTGAAAACGCGCCAATGACGTGACATAGAAGTTCATAGCCATATCGATGTATCCATAATCCACATACGATATAAGAACAACTCCATTTTTATCCGCGTGGTGGCGCAACATGGTCGACACGTGGTCGATGGTGGCGCCGTCTTGAGGCCAAAATTTTGTTACAACCGGAAGTGAATCACTTTTGGTTGCTATTTTATGCACGTGCGCAAGGATATAGATGATAAGGAAAACGAGGCTGAGCATGATGAAAAGACGAAAGATGCGAAAGTTTCGCCCGAGATGGTCCATGGCAAACATGGTGATGAAACGCTGCAAATAGAATAAAAAGTTATATTTAAAACTAAATAAGAAGATAATATACATTAAATCCAGTGGTGTCAAAATTAGCGTTATAACATGCCAAGCAAAAATACGATAGGCCTTTTATCTCGTACCCGTTTATCTCGTAAACCGCCTATCTCGTCACTTTTTCGAATCCCCATCTCCATTTACCTTTACCATTTTGAAACCGGATATCTCGTCAACCGGCTATGTCGTCATTTTGACTTCGGTCCGAGCATTGACGATATAACCGGGTTATATTTATTGAAACCTAGCTAGTCTATCCATGTTAGCATACAACATAATTCATGATACCTTGAATGATCTATATCCTTCAATTTATATTACGAAGCAGTTTACTTTTACTTAAGCGGCTTTAATTTCGTTGTGATGCCATTACTGTGTTGCAAAATGGCAGCTGCTTAGACGGTCCCGAAATACCCGAAGTGTAAATGTTAACATGTGCTGGGGAGGGGGTTGGGTATAAGGCATGAGCAAAACCCCTCGCATCAGTGACGACAGTGTAACAAGGCGTCGATCAATGACATGGCAACGGAATGGGCAAATAAGGCTCTATTGTCCCAGCCATGCTGTTTTTTCCAATTTTGTTGCAATGATTGTTGATTTTGTGGGAAACATGATGCTGATGTGGTGATGCTTGTAGTGTGATGAAAGAAAGTTAGGTCGGGTAAAATGAGGGGGAATTAGGGATGATACATGGTAAAATTTATTTCAACATTTCTCGGCAACCATATACAGTTAGACTATTGGACCAGGTCCACTTGAAGTAACTTAATCGGTAGCAAAAACAACGTGATATATATAAAGCAAAATTATCATTATATTTTATGTCGTTGCATTACAAATAAAGCTCATATATTTAATTGAAAGATAAGCGGACCCTGGCGTTCAGTGGTATTTGACGATATACGTAAATGGAATATGAGATGGATTATTAAAGAAAGAACATAAAAAGTAAACTCACCTTTTGTTAGTTTTAATTAAGTTTTATCCATGTACCATTTTAGCATTGGTTTTACATATTTTAAATGCTATGCTCGTATATCACGACGATATTGCTTTGCAGTCCCTTGTATAGTGGGGTAGAGGCATTTATTGAAAAGCGGGTCACAAAATGCATGATTTCCAACTTAACGTCTGTTGTTTAGCATGTTAAAATGCTCATAAAATTATGAAATTTCGTCACAATATAGGTGTATATCTTAGTTATACTAGGACTAGATATGAAATATATTGTTTAGCTATTTAATAGCAATAACTCACACAATACTATGCAACTCTGCTTTGGTTCATTATTGAAAAGTGGGCCACTCCGTTTTTTTCACAGTTAATAGGTCATTACCTTATCAATACACTTTTGAAAGCAAAAATAATATTATGGAAAATAAAATGAACATATAACCCTACATTTACTTGCTTATTTGTCATTTTTATCATTTCTTTTACCGTGTTATACATTTTAAATTAATATCCTAAAATTGCTAAACGGGTGACACACATAAAATTTATTATTATTGATACATTTCATTTCATACACTAAAAGCCTATATACAATGTATATATGTGGCAGCGAAACTTTAATTTAAGCGAAACTATAGTTTCGCTAGCGAAAGATTAATTTCTCTGATGTTGTTAGAAAAAAATGTCTATTTAAGATTATTTAACAGCAATAACTTATGATTTTGTCTCATATGATTATGTTTCATGTATCTTTTGATCCATTTAAGTGTATTAGTGACATAAAGCCCACTATCCGAGAGGATTATCCGGGAGTTGAGTCGTGAACTTAACTCGGGGAAAATCGGCTTATTTCAATTACATCATTGAGTAGAACTCCATAAAGCTTTAGATTGATGGGTTAGATGACCAAGTACTATATTGCTATACATATGTATAAGATAAAATGTAATAAAATGTCTTATATATCAACTTACGACAAAGAATACTTACAAAATCCGAAAAATTAATCTTTCGCTAGCGAAATTAAAGTTTCGCTGAAAATTAAAGTTTCGCTGCGACATATACATGTCATGTATATTAATTAATGACGTTTAAGAATCACAATGATACACGTGGTTTACAGACTCACAAAAAACGTCGCCATAGGGTTGTCGGACTGTCTTCGAAAAGAAGGAACAATGATAAGATAAATTATGATTCATAAATCCTTTATTGATAAAATTGGATTACTTTTAAGAAAGGTTATTGTTACAGGAAATCAACCTTTAATGATTCTGTCTTCATTTATCGTTCAAAATAGTAACAGCCACAATCTATGACATCTTTTTGGCGTAAATCTTTTTCTCAATAGTGTCCCACAATTATCAATCAATCTGTTTAATTCAGATTTTGGACATGAATTTCTCTAAATAATTGATATTGCTTATAAGAAGAAATAAACTCTTGAATTGATATCGAATTTACTCAAGAGAGTTTATAACAAAATTAAATACAATCCAATTGGTGATCGCACAAAAACAAAAACTTACTGCCTGCGGATATCCTCCGCTGAAGTTAAGATACCCTCGGCCAATAATGTTGGAAAGTGATTTTTCATAAATTTTGTTTCGACAAGTGGCGTGGATGTTTGCTCGATTTAATTTACATCAGCTTATGGCTGAGGGACAATGCATTTATTAAGCTTTGAATCATTGATTCAAAAATCACTTAAGCAATAACTTTATTAATTTTACTGTATAAACAGAGTGTAATAGTTAGATAATTAACTATTTACTATGTAAATACAGGAGTGGCCCACTTTTCAATAATGGGCGAAAGCAGAGTTGCAAAATGTTGTGTGGGTAATTGCTATTAAATTGTTGAACAATATGTTTAATATTAAGTCCTAATATAACTAAGATATACACCTACATTGTGACGAAATTTTATAATTTCACGAGTATTTTATCATGCTCAATCACAGAGGTTAAGTTGGAAATCATGCATTTTGTGACCCGCTTTTTCATAGAGGTCTCGTTCGAAATTTCGCCATGGCAAAGCTATATATTTCAATTTGATCATAGCATTTGGGATAGAAAATCAGTTTGAAAATATGCTTTATTAGGGGGTTGTATATCTCTAATATTCATCTTTTATATTGTATGTGCCCAAATGTATAGTTATACATAGTTTTTGAGAAAATTTGATTTTTATTGGAAACATTTGCCGGAATCCATATTCGAAATTTCGCCACCCCTGAGTTTTTACGTATTTCAACCATCATAGATATGTTTCATCCTAGTTTGAACATGGTCATAAGTATTTTTATAAATTTAAAACACATTATAATCGTTTGGTATGATTCAGATCTGGTTTGTTGATGTTTTGGGGAAGGGGTAGGTAATTGTTTTCCTCTTTACAGACAAATGGGACAATTTTATATAGCCTATATAGATTTACAGTTTGAATTACCTTAAATACACATAAGAAGATTGTTTAAGTATATAGAATCTCTAAACAAACCATTTGATTAGAGCAAATGCGTTAAATTTCATTGGTTTAGTGTATTTCAAAATGATCTTAAATACACAAGTCTCAATTACGCGTAATATTACTCATTCCTTGAGTTATTATCTTATAAAAGCCCCGATTGCATAGACTACTTATATTTGACAGCACTATAATGAAGTTGTTCAGGTGTATTGCATTCTAGAATACATATACATGTAACAATCACTTTTCGAAACTTTTCGATGACCCTTATACACATTACTGAGCCAGAGAAAGAAAAGAGAGGGTACGTGTATGTGACACGAACAAAGGATTATATTTATATTTATATAGAGTTTTGTACATCATCATGCCATCATACCATTATTTGTGAGGGTTTATGTGAATGAATTATGTAAAAAATACATAGGATGGCGAAATTTCGAACATGGTCCATCGTCATTTATGTTTATTAACATCCATTAATCAAGATTAATTGTCAATCCAGCACAATGAAAGTCTCTATACTTATTCAATATATATCAAGATATATGATGAATATAAAATAAAACATAAATATGGCTTTATTCATGAGATATTTTGTGCCAAATGCAAATATCATTGTCCAGACTGGCGGAATTTCGAACGAGACTACTAAATGTCTCTAATGCTTATAATGTGTGCTAGTACAAACGCACCAAAGAGCCCACAAAGAACGGCTTCCCCCCTGTTATTGATTTCTTTAATGCTTTGTCGTTGCATTGGGTTCTTTTCAATGCTACCAAAAATATAAAAAAAAAACAATGTTTTTCAAGGACGAATATGCCGCTGCGTTGCAATTTATTTATAGAATCTAGGTCTTAGTAAAACCCATGTATTTCATTTCCTCTTAATTGAAGTTTTGCTAGTTTCGATTTAAATTATTGATTACGTGTCCTTTCTTTTCCTCCCTCCTTCCCCTTCCTCCTTCCAAATTGTTCGAGCCTCCTACATATAAATATGGCCCCTGCGAGAAAATCGAGTTTTGAGCCCTGGGCAATCAACACCATTCCAGCATTTGCTTTCACCAAAGCCTTCGAGCGTGACATCCTTTTGAAAAAATATTATTAATAAAATAAATGTAAAAAAATCTCGTTCGAATTCGCATCAATTCTTACCCCTACCCCCTCCATCATATCTCCTCTTTATCATTCCCTCCACCAAATTTACTTTTGTGCTTACTTGCTAATCCCTCCAATTCCAGGTTTCTTTCAGGCAACGTAGGAAACGTCCCCCTCTCCCCCTTCTGTGATTACTGTATCTTGTTAACCGTTAAATCATTGTATGTTTTGCAGGCAACGTGATAGACATCCACACGGGCGCATGGTCTACTTGGCACTCACTCTTACCCCTCC
>LQRL01019396.1:0-10202 GCA_001703475.1 Hydroides elegans
ATATATGGATAAGCATGCCTGTTGAATCATTTCAAACACTGTTTTAGACCGATTATTTTTATTTATATCAAATATAAAAAAATCAAAACAATGCTCGAGCATTGCTTCGAGAATTTTACCCAGCACGTTGATCTTCAACCAAACGAAATGTTATGGTAAAAACCTAGATTTGCAATGTAAAAAAAATCCAATTAGACAAGTCTGCAATCCATGTGCAATCATTACACCGTGAACTGCAACCGGCGAGTTACAAACACAGATATGATTTTGATCTGTTGCACATGTACTCGGTTCAGGGGCGCATATTTGTCATCGTGTAAGCATGAATAATATACCGTATAAAAAGCCGCCTAATTCATGTCTTATGTAGAATTGAGCCTTCCGTGGCTTGTTTTATATAAACCCATTTTCGTGTCTTTACATCTAGGAGCGTCCATAAAAGGTTGCAAAAACTACTTGGTGTATCTAGCGCGTGGCCTTACCCATGTATTGAAATCATGATATAATGAATAATTCACATGGAAATGAGTTAAAAGAAGGGCACCCCACGACATATTTTTCAAATAGTTGTCAAATGAACTAAAAACAACTTTGCAAGTACAAAGAAGAACAACATAATTGTTTTTGAACATTGACATTTTGCAAAAAGGTGTTCCTTTTCTCCAAGCCAGCTGGGCTGTTTCTCCTTTTCTAGCCAGCTTGGAACAGAAAAGGAACACCTTTTGCGAAACGTGAAATGTCAAATATAACTAAATTAGGTATCATATCTTGCAAATTACAGTTCATTAGACAAAAGCAAGCAAGTTTAATCATTTTGAAAATAATTTTTCTCACTACTAATTATAAAAATTAAGAAATTATCAAAAAAGGTGTTCCTCAAACTACTCAAATCTCCAAGCTAGAATGACATTTCTCAAAATTTCCAAGCCAGCCGGAAATTGGTGGGGAACACCTTTTTTGAGGAACAGCTCGTGAGGTGCTCTTCTTAAAATATGATAACAATTGGCTTTCTCATTTGATCAAAGTTTTTTGTTTGATCAATGGGCTGATTGGGAGCAATATTAGCATCGAATATAACATTGACGTGTCAAAATGTTATCTATTTTGTAATGAATCGACTTCATCAAACAACTCTAATTCCATGCCAAAACACGTTGTAATCTTTTCATAACGCCTACGTTTAAAATACGTATCTTTGTCCAAGTACATGTATAGCTAGAATCTACTATATTGAGCCATTCAAACTACACGAGTAACCATAAAAAAACCTACTCTACTAAATTAGATCTTATTTGTTCTTTTTGAGAATATAATCACTATTATTTACCAGTATGTAATTAAGTTTTTATTCTGGTATATAGTCTATTTCAATGGTTTAAGGGTATATAAGTTACCTATTCAGAGAACATATTTTGGGGAATCCGTCCTTACATATTTATTTGGATATTATGTGTGCGTGAATCGTTTCAGAAATGGCAGCTATTAACCTATCATATAATGCAACAAAATGACAGGCGCCTTAAAACGCTAAAAAGCCAGCATATTTGTATTTTCATATGTCCTTATGAGTGATTCGCATCAATATTTTTCATGATAATGCATGCTATATTATTTTATATAAAATATACAAAAGAATAAAAACCTATTTGTGTGTGGTCTCTACATTTTGGCATGTTCCAGGAGTGTATTCAAGGACAAAGCACTCAGTAAATTAAGAAGTTAATTAAGAAGTAAATATTTAAGACGTAAATTATTTAAAAAAAAACGTAAAATTCAATCATTTTCTGATATGAAACAACGCCCTGATTATTGTATTTTAATAGTTTCTTGTAGAACTTTATTAACTGGAAATACATAAACCACAGGTTTACTCATGCACGGAACATCAGAAAATTATAATAAGATACCCTTTTCAAATGGAAACACGAAATAATGTCATTTCTAGAACAATTATAAATTCAATTCTAGCTTAAACATTTTGATTTGATACATAATAGTACGTATAAATTTCGTACAATTTTCGTATCAAGCTATACAATTAAGTTTCAATTTCACACCATACGTGGACTTATTTGTTGTTCTTTTACATCTTTAACATTTGGATTAGATTTTCGCATGTAAAAGATTTCGACAATGTTCTATTGCACTAGTCTACCATTTCATTTATAACATACATGATAATAAAAGCACAACTTCAATGGAATATTAATTAGTCCGCATTGTTTAGATTTTTATCGCTCCAATAATGGAATTATCTCAAATGACTAATGATCATTTGAATAGTTTTTATACCTTTGCATAAAAAGAATAATCTGGATAGCATCCTTGTTTCTCATTTTAAGAAAATACACAGTTTTGTGTTTTGTCTGTTTTTTCCTCGACCACTACTCTTATTTAGTTTGCATGCTTTTGGAAATGATAGATTATATAAGTCCCTTGTTCAGTTGACATGCTTTTAGAAATAATAGTTTATAGTAAAAAATGGCTCATTTATAATATATGAGCTATATATGTTGGCTTGTATACTTATTAATAACCTTATCGTTATGATTTGGAAGAAGAAAATAATTTTTATATATTTTTGACGTAAAGGTAAATGTCGTAAGTATATTTATACGTTATTTAGAGAAAATATCATCTCCTCTTTTGCTTAAGGCTTCTTCAAATTTCTTCTAATATTCGTGACGTGTAAGATTTTTAATTTTTTATATATTTTTGACTGATTGACGTAAAGGTAAATGTCATAAGTATATGTATACGTTATTTAGAGAAAAAATCATCCCCTCTTTTGCTTAAGGCTTCTTCAAATTTCTTCCAATATTCGTGACGTGTAAGATTTTTTTATTTAAGGCAAATAACATCTTAACGACACATTAACGTAGCAAAGTATTGTCACCTTATGTCATAAATAGCAGAATCGCTTAAATAACTTTAAGTAGGTGTAAGTGGGTGGAACGTAACTAATAACTTAAAAACCTTTTTCCAACGACGATGCGTTATACTTCTACCGTCAAAGTAGGTTTAAGCTTACACTTAGGATCCAACACCAATGCATCCATATATTTATATATGATACTAATTATAATGTTTACTTTAGAATAATTCTACCTAATGTATCGTGCTCTGAGCTAAAAAGAATATATCACATCACATTCTCAATATCCGAATACAATGCAATAAAGGACCTCAGTGACAATATTTACCAAAAAAAGTAAATAAATTTTAGGTAATACCTTCTACTTACGAAGCGAAGGCGGCCGAAGGCGGTGAAACGGACTGGATTTTGTAAATAAAATTTAACTTATTGGTCGGAGAATTCTCGCATAGCGCCCTTTGATCAGTCCCTTTTCAGCTACACCGCACCGATGACCGCAAAAGGGCGTATGGCGCCTCGGCAAACCATTTTTTTTTGCTAATTCTGTAAACCAAGTCGACTGCTCTGGAAGGGTTCTCCAATAATTTGTGTATGTCGTCCCGTACGGGTTTGAGTCATAGCTACAGGTTATCGATGATAAACTTACGGTAAATCATTATATTGCCTCTATATAACGATGACCATGTTTTTACTGACCTAAGTGTCATGTTAGAAAAAGACTATACGTTCTTTAGGCTGTGAGTATATTTAATAATGATAGCGATTGGCTTTCGTTTTGGTCACAGTTGTGTGTTTGATCAATTCAGAGCAATTTTAGCAGCATCGAATATGACTTTGAAGTGTCAAAATGTAACTATTTTTAATGAATCGACTGCTTAGAAATTAACTCCTTTTTCATGCCAATAAAACTCCTTGTAAGCTTTTCTTCACATTTTTGCGTATTTGTGCGCAATTCCGGTATAGCTAGATTCTACTATATTGATCCATTCAAACTGCACAAAGTCTACTCATCTAAATTATAGCTTAATTTATTGTGTGCTATTTTTGAGAATATGATCATTATTACTTTCTAATATGTCATTTTTCCAGGTATGTAATCTATTTCAAAGATTTTTAAGAGTATACAAGTACATGTTGAGTTTCCTATTTCGAAAACATACTATTGGGTAATACGTCCTTATATATCTATTTGGTTGTTATGTGTGCGTAAATCATTTCAGAAAAAGAAGTTTTTAACCGATCACAAAATACAAAAAGTGACTGGCTGAGTACTTGGTCCTACGGCTTTATTTATGTTAAATTATTTTATATAAAATCAGCTAAAAATAAAAACCAATTGATGTGTTAAATCAGCATTTTTGCAAGTTCCTGGAGTTCATACAAGTACACAACACTCAATGAGACATCGAAAATTAAGAAACAGACGCAAACAATTAAAAAACGTAAACTTCAATCATTTCATGACAGAAACAACGCCCTTACTGATGATCGTATCTTAATAGTTTCTTGTAAAACGTAATGAAATAGAAGAATATAAACCACAGGTTTACTCATGCACGGAACATCATGAAATTATAATAAAATACCCTTTTAAAATGGAAACACGAAATAAAGTCATTTCTAGAACAATCACAAAATCAATTCTAGCTAAAACATTTTAATTTGATACATAATAGAACGTATGAATTTCATACAATTTTCGTATCAAGCTTTACAATTAAGTTTCCATTACACACCATAAGTGGATTTGTTAGTTGGTCTTTTACATCTTTAACACTTTGATTCGGTTTTTGCATGTAAAATATATCAACATCGTTCTACTGCACTAGCTTATCCTTCGTTTCTAATACGCATAGTAATCAAAGCACAAATTTAATGGAATGATAATTAGTCCGTAATATTTGGATTTTTATCGCTCCACAAAAGAAATATATCAAATGACTACCAGTTATTTACATAGTTTTTTATATTATATAACTTTCAGATAAAGGAAATTATCCTTGTTTCACATTTAATGCAAACACATAATTTAGTGTTTTATCGTGTTTTCGTCGACAACTTCCTTAATTTTCTTGACATGCTTTAGAATATAATAGTTGTTGTTTTAAAAAGCTGAAAGGCTCTTTTTTATTATTACACATAATATGATTTAAACAAGAAATTGACTTTTATATTTTTAACTGATTGACATGTAGGTTAATGTGGTTAATATACGTTATTCATTGAAAATGTCATCCCATCTTTGGCTTAAGGCTTCTTCATTTATTCCAATATTGGTGAAGTGTAATGCATTGTTATTTAAGTCTAAAACTTTATTAAAGGACTTTTACGTAGCAAAGTATTGTCACCTTATACCATAAATAGTAGAATCACAGAAATAACTTTAAGTAGGTGTTAGAAGGGTTGCGTAACTAATAACTTTTAAACCTTTGTCCAACGACAAAAGCCTTCTACTTCTACCGTTAAAGTAGGTTTTAGCTCACAGGATCCTACACAAATGCATCAATATATTTGTATATGATACTCATTATAACGTTTACTTTAGAATCATTCTACCTGATGTATCTTGTTGTGAGCTAAAAACTATATCACATCACATTCTTGATATCCGAATATAATGCAATAAAGGACCTGGGTGACAATTTTCACCATATAAAGTATTATACTTTAAGTAAGCGTGCATTTTCAATGAGATATTCAACGTTATATTCTAAATATTTAGGTCATATAAAAGTTTTGAAGAGAAAGTATTGATGAAACGGTATTTGATGAATGTCACAAAAATAAATATCACTATGATTTACTATTTGTTCAAGAACATAAATTGAGTTGAATATCTTAATCGTAAAACTTTAATCGTCTCATTGTTAAACATTTTGTTTAAAACAGTCTTTTACATAATTCGATATGAATATGATATCTAATACACTTGTTTTTAAGCGTGTGTTATATGTGATACGTTAACGAAATTTGTCATTTTGATCGGAAAAGCAGGTATACATGTTATATTTACCGAACGCTATGCTGGCATTCTTATCATAAGAATGCAATTATAAAGCTTTAGTTATTTTGAAAATGTTCTATTCAATGTTTAAATAGCAATAACGTCTACTTATTAATATATTCAATGGTAAAAAGACCAGCTTGACCATTAGCCAAATTGCTTTCGCAAAAAGTCTACCATCTTATACATTTGGATGGATAAAAGTGTTTACGCTAAAAATAAAAATACAAAAAATGACACGAAATATATACTCGACAACAAAATAAATGTCGGGTAACTTTATTTTAATATTTGTTGTTCTTTTTTGCATAGTGTATCAGAAGCAGTACAATTTAAAACACGTTGGGGAATCTCATAAAAAAATGCCATTCTAGATGCTCTCGCTATTTCAATTAGTCTGATCTCCGCTTGACGATTGCCTCGTTCCTTTGATTCATCACGAGAATTATTTAACGTGTACCGAAAAAAAAAAACAGAAAAAAACACAGTGCACTGTAGATAGTGTTTGATTTTGTAACACAAACACGATGCAATATGTTATATATCAGTGGTACATGTTCTGCAACGAACATCGTAAAATGTCTGCAAAACCATAATTTGAAATATTTGCTGCCAAACAGTCGTAATTATATTGCACAATAAAAGCGGTATGGTAATATAAGTTTTAATTATACTTCGAACTCGATTTGCTCGACAGCCTTGTCGTAATTATTGATTAAATTGCCAAAATGTAGAAATGAGTAATTTACCTTGGTTATATTTACGGTATGTTTGCTACGAAACGGCCATTGCCATTATGATCTTTGAGGGTGAGTAAAATGGAAAAATTATACAAGTTTCTCGTGATTTTGTTTCATTCGAGATATCTACAAAGACGCAAAAGCACTAAGAATGTGCTCGATGTGGTTGCGGCTCTATGCAAGCAATCGATTAAGAAGTGAAAGCGCGTTAATATGTAAGAGCAATGTTATCCATAGTTACGAATTATAAGTTAATAATGTTTTGATAATTTATCAGCGAAAACGCTCAAGAGATATTGTGTATAACACTATCAATCAGTTTATCAATGCAAATACTTGAATCCATCATTGTTAAGGGACACGTGCATGGTATTAGGCCATTAGATTGTCTCAGACATGCTGAATGATACAAAACCTATGCTACAAATATATCTAAGGCATCCTTTACGTGATTTTCGATCCATATCATGCTTTTAAGTTACTTTGTAAGAAGCGATAGCTTATTTCCAACATCTTATAAAAAAGATATTTCGAGCATTTAAATCAGTTTGGGGGTAACACTTGAAATATCCTATTTTTTCTAACAAATTGTCCCAAAGCTGGCCCTTCCAGTGCCCGGGGCTTGGCCATTCGTGAAATATTATCATTAACTCTACGACCGGCGCAATTGTATTGGATTTGAGATATATCAATTATAAAGTCCAAATGTACAATTTACCAGTGTAAAATAATTTGTTACTTGCTATTTTTATTTAGTCATTTTTAACTATTCAGTGTATTGTCAATAGCAAATATAAAGTCTTTAAAATTCCCAAATGATTTCCCATGTACTGTTTCACCGAGTACATCATTTTTTTAAATCAATCTTATATATTTCAGATAACACGGGTTTGGGTAACGGAACGTTTTTTTGTATCGATGATAAATCGATGAACAAAAATGAAACGCAAATCAAATGAATATATACCGAACTTAAATTCGTTTATTTTCATTGTTTATTTACATTTTATAACAAGACAAATATTTGTGCTGTTATGTATTATGTTAATTCGAGCTTATAATATTTTTACTCTTTAACTCACTCATGTGCACTTGTAATATGAAGTTTGAATGATTAGCATGATATTGGACTTGCAAAATATGAAACCAGTAAATACTTCGCATTATTGAAACTAAGCAGTAAATACTTCGCATTATTGAAACTAAGCAGTAAATACTTCGCATTATTGAAACTAAGCAATTTCGATGTTCATTGAATACCATATTGACAATTACGCAAAATGTTCATATACATTGTATTGAACTTGACATGAAATGAAATGTATCAATTAGAGATAAAAAATTGAAACATTTGGGACTCAAATTGTGATTTTATAATTATTAATAAACTATGAATATTGAAAAATAAATGTACTTGATTATTTCTCATGTTTCCAGTGTCCCATGCATTGCATAAAAAACAGAATCATAAGACTTAGTCTTATGAGCCTTGATCTTTGAAATAAAATATATACAACAATATTTCTCTTTATTTTTAAAACATATTTATGCATTATCAATGTTTGAATTTATCATATATTTAACTCCTTTCTGATCTCTTTTAGATCAGAACCCTCGTTTTATATTATATTCCATTAAACAAATCAAGATTAATTATGAATTAGAATTGTTTATTTTAACTGTTACCAACTAGGATATTACACACTAAATGTCAAAGAAAATATTATACTGCTGCTACTGTAGGTTTCCTAACAATAATTTTAAAACAAGACTAATATGATAATTTTAATATGCAATATCAATATATAAACTAGTAGCAATACATAGCCATATTTACAAAAAAATATTCGTAATCGTTTTCAAATACTACACCGGTAACTTATAAATTCCTACACGCACAATACTATTATTTTCAGCTTTTTACCATATTGTTGAACTTAAGTTAACATAATATCATAGTTATGCCATCAATTTGTGATTCAATTTGCAATATATATTGGATATATCAAACAATTTAATTAGATGTTTCCCGTTCAAGACTTAATATCTAATGGTATGATTACTTTACCAGATTCCAGACAAACAATGCTGTTAAAAACACATGAATGAGGTATTCCTAGCACACAATGAGAAGATGCTTACTGTGCTGACATGATAACATTATGAATAGTATTTCACAGTTACATAGAGTTATAAGCAATACATTTTGATTATTTTAATCGCTTTAATCATATATACAAATGAATGACGATAGCATACAAAACACCACATACTCAAACGTATTAAGATCAAGCAACGCTATAATGGTATGCCAACATTAGTATAATAGCCACTGTGTGTTGTTTCAAAATTATTTGAAATTAGCTTGCTTTGGCAAAAGATATAACTTAAGATTTTTCACTAGAAGCGTAACTACTTTATGATAACAATGGCGAATATTATATATGATTTTTATACACAAATAACGAAAACCAAATTAAAATCTACACGATCTTAAGAGAGCCATATGAAGCAAAATTAGGAAATGTACGCTTTTTTCCTTAACACGAAGCTTAACCACACAATTGTTAAATACAAATATAATCATACAATCGTAAACCACTTTTAACAGTAACACCAAATCATATAAACACTTTTTAGTTGTTAGAAACTATCATTAAAAAAAAAGAAACATATTTATATCCAAATTTAAATGAATTATCGTTGTTAAAAACTTAATGGATTAATTTTGAGTTTATGTTATAAAATGTGATGTTTTCATGAAATGTTGAAACGTTTACGCCTTAATATTAGCATGGAAATAATGTACAGAAAGTAAGAAATTCCGTAAACATTTAGAAGGCACATTGAAATGCAAACATACAAGACAATAAATGCACATTTGAGAAAACAGTATTTACACCGCTACATACAAGGAAAACATATATCAGCTAACCCTTACACATTTACAATATGCTGGCAACATAATATCTATAAATTTATGCAATGGATTTTGTTCATGAACTAATATAATTAAACCATGTCCACTAGGACCAGCTGCTAATCTCGACATTAAGAATGTTTGTGGTAAAAAATGTTCACGACATTCCATATCGCTATCACAGTTTGCTGATACGCGACTGCAAAGCAAGAAAAAAATACAAAACATATTATAAGCTAAATTGTAAAATATACCGTGTGACGCATCTGATATAAAGAAATAATTATATAAAATGCATGCGAATATATTGTGAATAGCAATAGCTTCATAACTTTTTCGAGAATAAGCTGTGTCACAAAATAGCAAAAGTACTCACTCGCATGATATAACGTCGTACATTTGGTAGCTATATTTTGGATTCACAAGCTCATTCTTAAACCAAACAGGATGCCACAGTGTCCCTGAACTATCTTCAAATGTTTGTGTATATGCCTGTCTAACTCGTCTTCTACAAAAGGAAAATGTTTTGATATGTCAAGCAATATTAAACAATATCTAGAAAGATCCATATATTAACCATGAGGATACTAAAACGGTTAAACCGTGGCAAAATCCTACTTTTATATTATATTTTTATATTATATTATATTATATTTTATTTTA
>LQRL01019426.1:0-13688 GCA_001703475.1 Hydroides elegans
GTGGCGTGGGGGTTGGTGGCGTGGGGTTTGGTGGCGTGGGGTTTGGGGGACGTGGGGTTTGGGCGGCGTGGGGTTGGGGGGGTGTATGTTGCAAAAGGCTGCCCAAATCCATATAATCAAAGTTAAGTATCTCTTTAACTTTAAAATCAGAGTGTACCATAGCTATCGGCAAACAACCCGCTGGCTATATAGACCTAGATATAACTTATCAAACAACCGGTTACGGTTAGAGAGGATGTGGTACAAAAGTGTCAACAATACAATTATGTTATCCAACGTGTTAAACGTAGGTGTGAGTAAAGACCATGCTTTGGTACGGGTAATTTGGGTGGATTAAAATACATGATTTATGAGTTAAGTTAATAAGCAGGCTTAGATGTTACACGGGATATCACGATAAGTTTCTAAATTGCAACATATCAACATTTCCAGCATATTGAAATAAACGGTTTCGGATTTCGAAATTCATACTAAATTGTGTGTACCAATTCTGTGATACATTTTGTTATTTCACGATTCTTTAAAAATTTCAATGCTAATATATAACATACAGAGTCGTATAGACGCTTTATTTATATATTTGCAACTACATGCAGTGTCCAATATATAAGGCAGAGTAAAGTACATTTTGAAACAATATAATGAAATTAAAGTGTCAAATTTAATCAATAGTAAATGAGTTGATATTCAACCACACATTGTCAATTTGATTAGCTTGTGATTCGTGAAACAATAGAGGGGCACTCAACGATTAATTCGGGTGAATGTTTATTCTTGTAGCAGTTCTTCCTTGCTTGCAACTTTTTCAGAACAGAATAAAGTTTTTTTTCGAAACGATTATTTTACTCTAGGATTATGTTTGTAAATATATCAACCGATGCAGCTGTATCTAAATTTAGTCTCTGTTAAAGAATCTGTGAAAGAATAACCTCATTCACATTTGATTTCTTGAAATCTTTATTCTTGTAGGAGATTGTAAATTTGCTTGCAATAGCTTTTCTGCGTTCCTTGCTTGGAACATCAGAAAAAACATTTTGATGAATATAAGAAAAAATAACTCGTTGAGTGCCCTCGACAATAGAGTAAAGGTTGGAGGTTGCTACTTATTTCAAATCCAGGTAAAAGGATTAAAGGGGAAGATCATTTCGATTTCTAAATGAGAGATAATGAACGAGATATGTTGATTCTGCATAAAATTAACCTATAATCTAGTTTGTGACTTTTGCAGAAAACTACGAGACGCGTAGCGTCGAGGGGTTTTCTGCAAAAGTCACAAACTAGATTATAGGTTCATTTTATGCAGAATCAACATATCGAGTACATTATCGAGTTTAATATACACTTCCACCACAAACTATGTCATTCTTGTAGCTACTTATTTTGAATTGAAATTCAAACACAAAAACACCGAAAAATTCAATTGAAATCGGAAAAAATGGGAACATAAGAAAATGGTCGAATTGTTGAATTTTGTATGCATCCTATAAACGAGCGACATTGTTCAATTGGAATGTCAAATATAAATCTATAAGGATTAAATGTTAATAATCGAAACAAAATACGTGAGCATGAGTAGACTAACATAACAAACACTTAAAGTTTCATTTACATTCAAAAAATGATAAAGGAAGGATAGTTCTTCATTTCCAAATTTGCGTAAAATCCAAGGTAAATTCATTCATATTTGTTTTGTATTCTCTGTTATTTTGATAAAGACGGTTTAAAATGTATAAGAATATTGATTTCAAAAAGAAAACTTATGTTGATTTTATTGTAATTTCTTTTTGGGTTGTCACACTCGGTAAAGTCATCCTTAGGACGTCCTAATCACGGAAAATTTACGTCCCGACGTCCGCGACACAATTAAGACGTCGCAAAGATGTCAAAAAGGAAACGTCCCAGCTATGTCATCAAATGACGTCAATAGGGCGAATAAATCATGACGTGACGTATTTGCACGACCAGAGTATGTCAATGATCAGAAATTGTAAGGACGTGCGATTAATGCCGTCTTGATGACGTTACAAATTTGACGTCCCCTTGACGTGCCAATATGACGTTGAAATTACAATATAGTTCGGTTGGGGCGTAATATGACGTTCTTAATGCTTCGTTAAAATACGAACTTACCGAAAACACTAATTATTTAATAGCATTGTGAATACCCCTCGAAAAATTAAAATGTTGGACTTTTGACAACTAAGAGTAAGAAATGTGTTGATTTCACAATGAAATTAAATTAAATCGTCCCATCATGGACGTCGTATTTATAGTTCTTTTCATGTACGTCCTTTGGATGTCAGATATGGACGACGATGCGACGTCTGACAATTACGTCCGGCACACTTTCATACAGGTCTAGTAGATGAATGAAATATAATATCTTGTAAAAACTCGGGGACATTTTAAGGACGTGGTTTTGCCAAGTGGGATAGGAGCAATGCCCAGTGATTGTCGCTTAAAAAAAGGTGTGACGTTTTTTTTACTAGAGAATGGGGAAACCCCCCAAAACGCGACTGGCGCTAAAAATTGCAACAAGCGTTTAAGGGCGTTTTTTTTTAAGTTTATCATAGAGAAATTTATCGGAAAAAATTGATCAAGGGAGAAAAGGTCGAAAAATCTGAGGATGTGGCCTAACCCGCGGATCATATAAACAAATTTTGGTTTTTATTTTATTGATTAATATGTCACTTCTGATTGAGCTTTCATGTGTCACACATTAAGGCTCTTTACTTTCTCTGCACAGTCTGACCTCGTTGCAGGATGGGTTAGTTTTAGAATATTAACCGCTCAGAGCGGTTAATATTTTAAAACTAACCTTCGAGGGGATTAGGTCTAGGGGATTACGGAAAATAAGGGGTGGGGTAAATCTAGTTTGTGACTTTTGCAGAAAACCCCTCGACGCTACGCGTCTCGTGGTTTTCTGCAAAAGTCACAAACTAGATTATAGGTTAATTTTATGCAGAATCAACATATCTCGTTCATTATCTCTCATTGAAAAGCGATGTTGACACGCTATGAACTCGGAATTAACCTGTGTTCATCTAGACACAGCCACTAAAAGGCTTAAAATGTACTCTGATCACTATAGATATAACCGTTCTGACAGCAGGGTAGTTCTTGTGACATAGATAATTTTAGTGCCCCCCTCCCCTCTCCGGCGAAAACAGTTCCACATTTTACGTGATGTTGGCGTCGCGACGTGATGTTTTTGTAGCAAATGTACTGGCCTGAACTTAATTCGACGTCACTAGGACAACGTTAAGATACCAACATACGCGATGGGGATTTCCAGGGGGAAAGGGGCATTTTATTTATTTTGCCAAAGAGTTTTTGCCAAAGGGTTTTTCGGGGTATTTTGACCGTTTACCGGAGTGAGTCGTCAACATGCTACGCCGCAGGCGGCATCCCTGACGTCGCCTGCAGGAGGCTATAAAAACTATGTCAGTTCAACTAGCTAATGCACCGATAACATTATCCGACAAGAACATCATCCAGTTACAAATGATCAGACAATATCGAATGGCGAAAATGTTATTTCACCACAACAGAAAAATGAAGCAACATAGTAACAGTTTTACAAAAGGTATCTGATATTATAATCCTATTTGTGATCAAACGTTGTACGATTCAAATATAGACACCTACTTATAACAATCAATGATAATTCAATCAATGACTTAGGTACAGGAGATAACAAAAAAATGTCTACGTACGTCTTGTCCGTGTGTAGCGTAATCACAACGTACTAACGTGCTTAATTGCTGACGTCGTTTAACGGGAGGTACACATGTATATCATATACCTTCCACGACGTCGCGATTGCGTATTTTACGCACGTTGATGCAAATATGATGTCATTGGGACATTTATAACTTTGACGTGGCTTTTATACCTGTGTGTGGTTCTGACCTCTTACGGCGAACACACGAGCAATAAGCGCATGAATCATGTATGAATTCATATATGATAGATAATAAACGGATAAACGATTAAACGCATAAAAACACAATCCTAAACAATTAAATCGCAAAAGCATACACGATAAAGGATTAACGAATAAATCATAAACGGTACAAGGCAAATGCATAAGATCGCAAACACAAAAGGAAACTGAGAAGCAACAACCTCGCGTCATTACTGGATAGACCGATGCCACTTATGTTAACTTATAATTGGATACACATTGATGACAGAACTATATGCTTTAGCGGTAAAAACATTAACATTTAATTACTTATAGAATGTTAAATGAATACAGGATAATCGTATAAAACATTAATAATAAACGTTAAATGCATTCGGATATGAATTCCGAAAATCATAGTTCTGAGTCGTAGATCACTGTATCTGACTTTCATTTTCCCAAAATTGGCTCCATATTGATGCCAGAACGATATGCGTCTAGCGGTTAGCGCTCAGGCATTTAGTTAGCACAACATTACCTGGAATAGATAAGGGATGCCGTGTGTTTAAAGGTAGGATCTTCTTCTTGTTTACAAGATGAATGAACTCAAGTGTGGAAAAACAAAGCTGAATGCTGGGCAAAAATCAGTGGAAAAATAAGGTAAATAGGGGAAAAACACACTAAACCATATAAAATTTCTGAACAAACCACTTATATCTGAAATAACTTTTTTGTTTTTTGGTCTCTTTAAAATCTAAAAGCGCTGTATTTTTTGGCAATTTTTGCCACACCTTTCAATGTCTTTTTTAAAATTCTTTAAAATTTTTATCAACAACAAATAAACAAAATGCATGTTATTCAGGCGATATCTCTTATGCATAGAAATGATGTCGTTCAATAGCTCTGCATGCCTGGTCAAACAGCATAATGCATACCTTATATGGGATGTTCGCAAAACAGTCCATGTTTATTGGCCTGATTTGGATATGTTTGGGAAATGACCGCCTATATATGCCTATATTTGTTTATTGTTTGTGTTTTGAAATTCGTTAGACATGATTCTATCTTTTTTCATTCGCTGACGAATAACCTCGATGGTCCTATAACTAAAGTTTTGCCTTGTTTGTCATTCTATTGGCTCTCAGTCTTGCTTTTCCAAATATCCACAACCTCCCTCTCGAAGTATCCTATATTATCAACTTACATTAAAGTGACAAATATATTGAATAAATTACAGTTATTTCTGAAGTCGTAATATGACCTGTGGCATTTTGGAAAAACATTTTTAGGTTTATATAGGATGAAATTTCATAAGTTAAGGAATAGTTTTCGATTGTTGGCGCGTTTGATACGGCATCCAAAGAACAATAACTATTTTAGGCTTAGCACACTGCTACATATTTCATGTAGCTTGCATGCATAAACTGTGTAAAATTGTACTTATTTTCGGTTTTCAAAAGTACACTTTATATTCAAGGGAAATAATAGTTGTTTCGACGTAGCAAATTTTTGTTACTAGGATTATGTTGCAATGAATTTATTTAGACGTCTACAATAAAATATATCGAACGAATAAAAATCTAATTGTTCTTGATTGTACACCAATGTTCAATATGCTAACACGAAACCAAGCTTACGAAAAGACGTCATATTGACAATGGAGGGTTTCGTGCATAGAGACACTAATAGTATCAGTCAAGTATCTAGAGGTTGGGGATATTTCTTCTATCATATGCATATTGTGCAACATCTTAATCACAATATGCTATTTCTGGATGATATAAACCATGCAATGACATACAGTCACGCGCGTTTCTTACCCGAAATGAAAAACGCTAAACGCTAAACGGTCACCGCATAAACTCTAAAATATTAAACGCAAAACGCTAAACAATTGCTCCCCAAACGTGTGAGTGATGTATAAAAAAACATTATCATAAGTGTTTATCATTTCCATTAGAATACCGGGTCATCAACCAAAATTTATAAACACAAGTGCTTAAATAACTTATAAATAAAGCCTCATCTTACCAAATAAAACATCTTTGAACATCTACTAACATTGTTACAATAAACGATACCCGGTAAACTTTAAGCGAGAAACGTTAAAAGATAAAGACTTGTGCTACATTCTGATATTGTAAACCTGTTAATGTTAAAACGTTAAACGCTAGAAATTATGTAAGGTTCGAACTGCGCGCCACTTTGTGCAAATTTCATTAAGGAATGTGCTTAATTGAGTTAACAACTTCATGCCACGAGACCTTCAAGTAATAAACCCCAGTAGTGGAAAAGTGCGCTCGCGTGCCATTTTCTCTGCTGTTTTAATACGGAAACTTGTATATAAAACGCTCATATAAAGATACACACAACCGCTCATTTTGGCAGCTCTTTCGCACCGATTTTATAGAGGGAGATCAGTCATATAATGGTTAACGAGTTACTAGGTAAAACCTGGTATGACTAAGTCTAAGCCGTGGATTTGTTGAGGCGATATCTTGAAGCAGTGATTTAATGTTTATTACATACGCGCCTATATAGATAAAATATATGACATGTATAGATTGCGCAATATTTTTTTGTCATCTTCTCGCCCGCAACCCTTCATTTCTGTTGAACGTTCACTTTAGCTGGCGCGCCTTCCATTTTTTTCCTGTTTTATATATCGGTTCCATATAAAACGCTTATAAAAAGGTACTCATAGACGGCATCTCAAACGCTCATTTTTGACAGCTCATTCGCATAGATCTTTCGGGAGAGATCAGTCAGAGAATGGTTAATGAGTTGATTCCTAGCTGTGAAAGCTGGTATGTCTTGTTAATGGAAATAAGTCTTGTTCACGCAAAATTAAATAAAAAATTAGAATTAAATAATGTCAAAAAAGGCCGTTTTTGCGTGAACAGAAGGAATAAATTGCTATGTTTTTATACAAAAGTGGGGTTTGAGCTTTTGGGTTTTCGAGCTTTTATTTTCGGGCTTATTTGTGTGCGTGAACGCGGCTATAGAATTGTAGAGTCGATAGTGTCGGATGTGAATGATTGTTTAGTACATACAGAATAAAGAAATGAATACATAGTGCAATATAGCGTAGCGCGACTGAATCATATCAATCGAGTAGAATTATAAACATGTTGTATAACAACGTCGTTAAATTGACATCATGAAAATCCTTGACCTATGGGAACTATAACGGATATTATTATTGCTCTGTACCAAATAGTGTTGCCTTAGGCACGGGCTATCGATGTATGAACTATTGGTGGACCTGTTTTACTTCTTTAGTTTAAGACTGACAACGTCAATCGACACATCACTCGGAAACATCTTTTAGATGTTGTTCATTATTGACATTGAACTCCTGACTCCTGAGAAAAATTGTTTCAGATATGGTTCAATATTGACATTAAAATGACGTCGTAACTAAGACTCTGTTATTGTTGCTGTCACACGCATGACGCTTACGGAATGATCATATCGAGTAATTTGAAGAAAACATTTCCGATGCTGAACCCTTTATAAAATATATATTATATTATTGCTCTCTCCCAAATGGTGCTCCAATGGGTAAGGCACATAGGAGTTTTTCTAGGACAATGATTCCGGTGCGATTTAACAACGATGTAAATTTAACTTCGTTAGAAGAATTAACTTATCTATATGTAACCAGATATAACTAGATTATTGTTGTTTCCATACAAAGAGCGCTCCAGGAGCTGGGGCAATATAAGTAATAGGATATTAACGAATATGTACCTATTTACGTTTCACGTAGATTTCAATTGCGACGTTAAACCTACGTTTGTCTAACCCCTTTGAGAACTCATATTATTGTTGCCCACACACATACGTCTCAAACACATTTCAATAAGAACGTTATCATAATTTCACCCTAGGAATGTATCCCATATTAGTATTGCTCATACACAAATGGCGGTCCCGTTGGGTAATATAGAAATTGATAGAAGCAATAAATTCATTGTAACGTCTCAGATGCACGACGTTAATATGACGTCGTATGAACATTTAGCATAGAGAAAAGCATCACAAATGGCTCTCCCTGAGGCAGGGGTAATATAAGTCATTTGGGTATTGCTGAAACCGCAGTGATAAGAGGTCGACACGGCTTTCTGACATGAAACAAAAGCAATAAGGTTTGGTCAGCACACTGATGCCTCAAGCCGCGTTCACGTAAAATAAAAGCTCGAAAATAATGACAAAAGGGCTGATTTTTATGTGGACAGGAGGGATGAATTGCAATGTTTTATACAGATGCAGCGTTCGAGCTTTCGGATTTCGAACTGTTGTTTTCGAGCTTTTTTGAACGAGGCATTACAGCTTTCACTATACAATATAAGTGCGATTTATTTATTAACTAACCATAGTATGTGACTATTTGCCTATTTGTCTTCGTATAGTTTTGTCTATATACAAACATTTTCACTTTTAATGAGTTGGCCATTGCTTGCAATAAATTATTTTGTTATAAAGAACAATTCAACAAAGCGCTTTCCACAGTCTCTTAATTAAGTGCTTAAAATATTTCACAAAACATCCGCTTAACTCCATGCAACAGATTTAAAACGACATCGACGTTGGTAATACGAGTTGCTTTTAACAAAGCCAAACATCAAAGACGTCTTTTTGACGTCATTTCTTTTTGACAAGTTATTTAAGTTTCAAATATGTATTTCGAGTCATCCTTGATCTACGAGAATGGTTGCCTCCAATAGTCGCGAAGATATACAGGGTCCGTAATTGCAGTTGCAAAGATCAGTTATTGGTTTTGCTGAAAGGTTTTTAGTGTAAAATGAATGGATCACATTCATTCATTCAGATGCCAGTGGAGCGAACCCAATGGCCAAATAGGGTTATCGAAGTATTGTTCATGTAAACTTTAAGGGCCAATAATTTGGGGAGACGTTGATGTTTGGTCAAATTTCAAAATGTTTAAGAAAATATTGTGATATTTTGTCATTATTTAGAAACTGTGTATTTGTTGATAGCGCCGCAATTCTTGCATATGTATTTTCTGAAAAAAAATGAATCAAGCAATATTTTTGTCAATCCTAAAAAGCATTTGCTCAATCGACATTTCTGTGATTTTGAATATACTAAAAATTTTAGCCTAGCTATGTTAGTGTACAACTAGTAGATCAAATATTTTCTCGCAGATTGAAAATCCATATTTAACCTGTCCCACCGTTTGGAAAATAAAGTTAAACCCTTTTCAATGAAGCCTATCGGGTCCAACCGATCCTATTTATGACAATGGGGAGATTTAACCACTTTTCCTTTTAACCATCGCTGCAACATCCACCCTACACCATACCCTCCCCAACCGTATAATAGCATCCTCGCCCCCGAACCCCCTTCTCTCAACCATCTGGGCGAACCAAACACGATTCACAAAATACCCGCTTCCGGGCAAAAACCAAATCTGCAAGTGTGTGAAATCCCACATGGCAAGATGCCGGGCAACTTCGAGGAGATTTTATCAGTTTGGGTTCGAATGACATTTTTTTTCTCGAAAGTCCTTTATCGTAACGGACGTAGAAACAACGTTGTGGTAACTTTTCGACAAAATATGACGTTTTAATTGAAAAGATATTCCTCCTACATCGAAATGTAAACTATGCACAAACACTTTTCAAAAAGCGTTGAATTCAAATAAGTGCGTCCTTTCAAGCGTCATGTCAAAAAGCGACGCAAAGCCATTAATGGAATACCGCCGCAATGAAGTTTTATCTACGTAGGAAAGTAAAAGAACGTCCGAAAACATACATGAGAACCCAAATTAGGATGTCATATCAACGTCTCGTTCAAAGAGCAACAATACGGACGACTCACCAAATATCAGCTCCCGGGCAAAAACCGGTTTGTGTGAAATTCGACAGCTGCAATCTGGTAGCTAATGTGGTAACGGGTTCACCGGGGCAACACCCCAGTGTAACCATAGTGATAGAAGGGCGCTTAAAGCGACAATTCATTTTCGATTGGATAACAATGGAAATGAAGAATAAGTGGATAAATTGACGACTGGAATGAGGATTTGTTTCTAATCGGGTTGATACTGGGCACTTCATTTATTATTGCTTCTGGTTACTTTCTTGGGTGAAATTGACGGATTCAACTACTAGTAATTGTGATGTGATATTTTAGTTTTCGTAAAATCTACATTATGTTTTCTAAATGGATGATAGCAAGGGGCTATGGTAGTTCTTATCGATACCATAAATGCTTAATAGGCGGATTCCACAAATTTATAATTTTGATGTGATGTTTTAGATTCCTTAAAATCTTCAAAAAGTTCCGATACTATTAAACCCTGAACTGACCTAAGTTAGGCATGCATAGATATGCTCCCCAAGTCATTGAGTATAAGGTTATAATATTGTAAGTTTACATATTTATTGAACTGATCGATTTGAGGTGTTAATGTTAGATAATATATATGTAAAACATTACATAAACACATACAACTATATTAAACATGCTTATGTCCTGCATAGCTATTTTTACGATTTCATGCATAGCTATTTTTTATATGTTTCAGGGGCCACATGAACCGTGATACGGCCACTAGGGCGGAAGAATACACGGAAACAAGGGTCTTATTTGTCACCCACAGAGTGCCATATAAAGGGAAATACTCAATTGCAGAAATGATTGAGGCTGAAACTGCTCTTAAAAGCCAATGAAATGTGACAACTAAAGCAAGCCGATAACATGATTTGGCGCTGGACCATGCACAGTGGAAACGCGGATTGATTTCGAGCAAATTAAATCGTTTTTATT
Source organism: Hydroides elegans (assembly GCA_001703475.1). NCBI lineage: Eukaryota > Metazoa > Annelida > Polychaeta > Sabellida > Serpulidae > Hydroides > Hydroides elegans. The sequence goes on from LQRL01019426.1 coordinate 10,703, forward strand.
TATGTGACGCCGCCGCGCGTCGGAATAAGCGGTTCAGTTTAAGATTGTCATAAGTTGTAAATGTTTTTAAACACATCGTTTTTGCAGTTTTGAATTTTATAAACTGAAAAAAAAAACTGAAAAAGTCGTCGTTATAACGACAAAAATCTCTATCAGGCTCATACATGTATCTACCGTAACGTGGTGTTTTCAGGCTATTGAACTTTTACGGATAAATTGAATAACCAATATAGATATGATGATGTCAATAGCCTAAGCAAAATACAACTAGTTTTTAAAGAATAAGGGCAAAACGAAAAACAAAAGTTCAGTTGGAATAATTTATTGGCCTTTCGGATGTTGCAATAGAAATACAATCGATAACCGAATCGACAAAAATGCGTAACTGATCAGTAAATAATAAATAAATATAGAATTATAACCTAGTTCTAGATAAATGAGCAATACGGAAAGGAAAACTGATGAGTGAATACGTACAAAATCGTAACTGATCAGCAAACAATATATCGCACAATTCCAACAGTAAGATCGGTTCTAGATATGTGGGAGCAGATATTGTAGACCCATTGGTCATTTGACGCGGAGAAAACCATTAAAACGTTTATAGGCGTAAATGTGTGTATTGCTTGACGCTTAACGAGACTAATATCAGACAAGCATCTGGTAATGGCTATGGAATCTAAGGAATAAGGATTATCATGAGTGACAGTTTGACGTGTGGTCAGTAGGAGTATTTGCTAGATATTTTGAATGGACACAACGATATAAAAGATACTTTAAAGGCGTTTGGAGCAATAGATGAATACCGGTTTTAGACGGAGTATGATATATGTTCAATCACATGGATAACGCTTTGTATCTGGATAAACTGACCTTTTTAGTAATCACTTGTAGACGTTCTGGCTTTTTTGTTTACTGATTTTCATATATATCTTTAATCAGCATGAATAGTAATGGTGTAACCTGTTGTTGCAAAGAACAAAGTACACAGAACGAAAATTTGGATACATTGCTATGACGTATTACTGTTAAAACTTTCTGACCAACATTTCCATTTTGTCAGCAAAAAACCCTTTCATAACCAATAACCAACGGATATAAAAGCAATGTCGTTTTGTTCAAACATTATCCTTGGTGCGGGCTTCCTCCTAATCGCCTGTACCATTGGTTGCTATGGTAACCATGATGCCAGGCGTTTATATGACAACCTGCTATGCGGTAGTACCTACAACAAGTTGATACGACCCGTGTACAACGCATCCGAGCTGGTCATAGTGAAACTGGGATTGAAGCTGTCGCAGCTTATTGATGTGGTAGGTATGACATGTATGTTAAAAATATTGAAAGTGGTATGTGCACCATTTTTGTTTATCTTATTTGTATTTATTTAACGACCTTAACGTCATATTGAAGTTGGGATTAAAGCTGTCGCAGCTCATTGATGTGGTAGGTATGGCAACATTTGTAAAAAGTATTGAAAGTGGTTTTAAAAAAAGTTTTATTTATCTTATTTGTGTTTAATTATAACGATCATAACGATCATTACGTCACATTGAAGTTGGGATTAAAGCTGTCGCAGCTCATTGATGTGGTAGGTATGACATTGTATGTAATGTTGACAATATTTGAAGGGGTGTGTGCAACAGTGCACCTAGGGTTTTGAAGCACAATTTGCAACACATGTTCATAAGGTGTTCTATAATTTCGAATCAAAGTAATAATTAAGATTTTAAAGACTATTTTAAAGACTATATATAACAAACTCATTATCCAAAGCAAATAATGAATACATTCAACGCTTGCTGTCTCAAAATAGTGCGTGTTTTTTATATCTACGATAATGTTGCACGCCACCCATGCTTTGATTCGTTCTATGGATTTTGAAATGTCGAAGGGAAAATGACTGACGCAAGGCAATAACGTGTTCAAAATAAGTTAAGAAAAGTTAAATATATTACTTTAATAGTTTTGTGGTCGTCGGATGGCTCGAACGATTATTATTACGTGGGTTTATTAGTAACTACAAAATGTGGCACTGTTCACTCTCGGTATTGCTTTGCGCTAAAAAAATCATCTAATATTTCTTCACACAATAATTCTTTCATATTGACATGAGAAAAACATGTATATTCAATACGCTGTTAATCAGCTTTGATTAGTTGTGCTTACACAGATGCGCGTGATATTCAATACAATTGATGGCATCAAGAACGCATTAACCCATCCTCAAACTTCTTTTGAAATCAATATGGATTTCTATTTTGTCTTTTTGTTATAGTCAGGGGAATTGTCACTAACGGTTATGTCAATGGGGGCGTTTGGCTGTGAGCGCGAGGTCAATTTGTATGCACTTGTAAAATTACTCATTTGTTAAAGAATGTATGGTAATTACGAAACAGTACATTTTTATTACTTTTATATATTTTCTCGGAATTGTGGACACCACTTTCAATGTAAACTGAATTAATATCAAACTGCTTCATATACAAAGAATCGTTTATTTCAAGTATTCACCACCATTTACAAATTATGTAAAAATACTGGTTATTTAAAAGACGCCTGACTTTTTTACCGAAATCCACATCAATACGTTATCAGACCGATGCTAAAGAACATAACCTTCTTTTCAACGTTCGCAAAGGCTTTGGTTATCGAGAAATAAACATACAAACGCGTTTTCACTCCTATAAGGAAAGCGCTAAACGTTAACCGCTTACACTCTAAACGTTAGCTGCTAAAAACGCCAATCATTAAACGCTAAACAATACACGCTAAACGTTAAACGCAAAGCATTTGCCACCCACGTGTCTGAGGGATGATTTTAAACAGCATAAAAAATGGTGTGCATAACCACTAGAATGCCCTGGCTACCGGGGAACCAATTGAAATTGACAAGCAGAAGTGTTAAAATGAGTTTTATTTCATATAAAGCCTCATTCATGCAACTAATCAAAACAACTAAGAGCATATACTCCCCCCCCCCCCC